>OVAY01000575.1:0-51808 GCA_900406395.1 Kernera saxatilis
CAACGAATGGGAAATTCGCTCCTTCATTCTTGGCGAGGCAAACGCAGCAGCAACAACCACTTCACAGAATGTCTACACCATCGTTGTCACAGTCCGGTTGGTAATTACGTTGAGGATTTGGAATATACAAACGCTAATGAAGGAAGAACAGTCTTGACTTTATTTCCAACTCGGGACGATTAAATCGAATCGATTCTTCTGGTAATAACCTCAGCTTAGCAATTAATATTTAAGATGAGAAAAAAACGAGTGAACAACCGAAATAAGCTAATGTGAAATATTTTGCAGTTCTCTGTTTTTTCTCCTAATTTTGGAAACAATTAGTAATTACCATGCCTGTGCATAGCACGGGCCATAATGCTAGTCAAGATCTAAAGCTAAAACCCAAAAGCATTATTACCCCCCAAAAAAGCTATAAATTATTTGTATAATCGATGTCTAAACTTTGTAAACATTGGCGTTAGAGCATATCAATTGAGAATTTTTTAGAATTTATATAATCAAAAAAATGTTAAAAATAGTAGATTCGGTTCTTAATTAAGAAACAAAAGAACCGACTTTCATGTGTCACGTGTCTGATTTATGTTAATTTGGATGAGAAAAAATAAATAAAAAACAAAACACTTTCATCTTCTTCTCTCTCTCGACTCTTTCTCTTTTTAAAAAGTTCTTAACTCTAAATCTATAATTAAAAAATAACTAACATCATTTTCTAAATTTCTCAATTGATCATGCTCTTAGACGTTAGCCTCCCCTGATTAAAAAAATATATAAATAAAAAGATATCATATGGTTGACTTAAATAACATTCGAAGCAATTAATGAAAAGTAATGAATAAAGCTCTTTTTGTTTTTAGCTTTGTCCCTAACCTAAACAACAAAAGATCATGTTCTGTCGACATAGAATCAATTAGAAGAATCAGCAAAGAGAAGAGAGCGTGAAGCTTGTTGACAACAACAAAAGAGAGAGAGCGTGAAGCTTCGTTTTTTTTACCTGAAAACTGAATCAGTGTTTCTGCAGTACTCTCAATCCATATAACTACATGCTCGAAACAACAACACAGTTAGTTTTAAGGTATGAGATCCGAAAATTACCCGCCAAATGGTGATTGCATTTGGACTATCCTATAGGCCTAAGATTTAAAAGTCAAGCCCATGTGATCTAAACTAAATAGATATGAATAGTATTTAAGTTTTTGGGTTTAGAACTCTGTTTTACTAAGCATCCCCAAAAATAGTTGAACTTATGTAAACGTCTGTATAATACTATATTTTGTTCTTCAGAAAATTAATTAAAGTCATTAAAGTAGATCGAGACATCGTATAATTAACAAACTCTTGTTAGTTGCTGTTACAGCTGTTATCATGTTCGATTTATATTTTAATAACGATCTGTAGTCTAATGATTATTAAAAATTTCCGTTAATGTGAACAGCTTTGGGTATCTAAAAAAATAATACTTATACATGTTATAACAAGTAGCAGAAACAAGCCTAGGAACTAATATTTGGTCATTCTTACCAATATGAAGTGTAAGATTGGTTATTGTTATATACGAAATATAACGTTACTTGTTCATTAGTAATAATTTTATTGTCCTGTTTTTCTTAATTTAACTCCACAAGATGGGAGAATGGAGAGCATAAAGAAGAAGGACCAAGATGTCATATGTCTCATCCAGTTTATCCTCACACCCTATTCCGTCGAGCCAGCAAAAACCCTCGGTCTTTTCGTATGGGAAACGAGACTTCGATAGGGCAAATTATTTCCATTACCAGTGCACCCGCTGGTTGTCATCAGATTCCGAGGAAGATAACACACCCTTTTGGCCTTCAACGTCCTATTTCTATTACAATTCTTTGGCAATGGTGGAAGTTGTTTGCAACAATAATAGCACTCGACCTATTTGCCGTCAATGTAACCATATGCTGAGTGGAATAAACTGGACGAGCGGTCAACATGATCGAACTTAAATTGTGTGCGTATTACTATATCTGTCTGTTTCTGTTTCAAGCACTCATCAAGACTAAAATCATTTTGAATTTGCTTTGAGATCTAATTACGTTTGTAACATTATGCTGGAGAAATCACCAAAAAGATTACACAAGAATGCTAAAAGCTCATGCATTACCACGTTGGCGTAAGTGTTACTGCTGAACTTTCAGAACAGGAAACGCAATGACGTCTCTTATACTCGCAGAGTTTGTCAACAGCATCACCAGCCTGTCAATTCCAAGCCCCTAAGAGAAACAAGAAACAATAACAACGAACCGATATAAGTACTTGACCATGGCCGGTTATGTTATAATAGACTTTACTTGAGTGTGCAAATTAACTTATGTGATAATCGTATAGAAGAAAGAAAATAGATATAAGTACCATTCCCGAAGCAGGAGGCATTCCGTATTCCAGGGCAGTGAGAAAGTCTTCGTCAAGGGACACCTCATATGAATCATCATCATCATCATCTTCCTTTGCTCTCTTTGCGTTATGCTGCCTTACTTGCTCTTCCAACCGCTTCCTCTGCCATATTTTAAATCAATAACTGATCCTTTATTATCCAGTGTACACAAAGATAGCTAAAAGGCAGATCATTTACTGCGTAGGATGTTAATCAAGAAGACACAAAATTGCGGGAATATGGAAGACTTCATTATTCCATTACCTGGTCCACGGGATCAGTCAATTCAGAGAATGCATTTGCCATTTCACGGCCACAGATGAATAGCTCAAATCTTTCAGTCAAACGTGCATTGCTGTTGCCAAAAAAAACAGCCATTTGCAATTGGAAAGGTTTTCATAACAAAAAGATGAATGATCTAAAAGATGGTGACAGTGTAGGGGGAAAAGGTAAAAATAGAGTCATTGCCAGGAAACAGAGCTCTAGAAACAACTTTACCCGCGATGTGGCTTGGCCAAGGGAGATATTTCGATTGGGTAGTCCAAGACAAATGTTGGCTGCACAAGCTTTGGCTCTACAACAACTTCAAAAACCTGGAAACATAAATTGATTTTAGCACATAAATTCGCAGATTTGATAGTTAAGTGTACACTGAAGAAGTTTCACCTCATTAAGAAGATGGCCTGGAGAAGAGCAAGCTTCAATTCCAGATTTGTCTTTGGGCTCAAGCACGTCTTGGAGTGCTAGGAGAACTGTGTCTTTGGCATTTCTGAGATCTTCCCCTAGCTCACTAAAATCGACTCCAGTTATCTCTTTAACGAGATTATGCATGCTTTCACTCCTCCAAGGCCGCTCGAGGCAGATCTCTGTTCCCTGCACAGAGCAATCACAACTCAATCTCTCAAAGATTCACAACCAACATAGATGAGTTTATATCCGCAAACTAGCTGTGATGCCAGAGCATATTCACCTGGTAATCAATTGTTAGCTTCCCATGAACTGCCATTGCACAATTAGTGACGATTAACTCTGTCATGTCCATCATGCTTTCGTAGTCCGAATAAGCTTCATACATCTAAACAAAGTTAAAACTGATATGGATCAGGGAACCATTCAAGAGTTTGGAATCCCAAGAGATGCAGATGATTGAGGAGAAGGCATATTTTGACCTACCTCGATGGTCGTGAATTCAGGATTATGACGTGTTGAAATGCCTTCATTTCTAAATATACGGCCAATTTCATACACTTTCTCAAACCCTCCAACCTGTGACCACAAAGTGAGTTCTATTCAGAGAATTTCATACATATCTCAATTATAAGTAATTTTCCAGCCGAAAATGGTGAGTTGATACAAATGAAAGATAAGAAGAAAGACAGAAACGCCAAGAGATTATAAAAATAGAAGATGAGGCTCACCAGCATTCTCTTCAAGTGAAGCTCAGTTGCAATCCTCAGGTAGAGATCCCTCCCAAGTGAGTTATGATATGTAACGAAAGGTCTCGCTTCGGCTCCACCAGCTGCTCCCTAATTTTCACAAGTTCATGAAACCGACTCCCATACAAGGATTCAATGTTAAGAGGGCATTTGAGAATGAAGGTGCCCGCAAACCTGAAGAACTGGAGTTTCAACCTCCACATATCCAGAAGACTCAACTGTCTTGCGTATCTCGGAAATTATCTACTAAAACAGAACAGACGATGAGCACTGTTGATATGCGAAACGAAAAATAAGTCTAACGGTCTTATATGAATGTTGCAGAAAGATATATTGATACATTGTGAGCAACGCATTTTGTTTCAGCGATCATGCATAAAAGAAACTAGATGCTCGAAAAAGAATTTGAAGATTTTGATAACCTACTTTTGCCCTTTTGCGGAATACATCAGCCACTTCAGGATTAGCAATCATATCAACATACCTAGTAAGATCCAGCACCGTAATTGGAACCCAAGTAAAACTTATGAGCTTATACGAATTTGAACCACAGATGTACAAAGACAGGAAACAAGCTCACCGTTGGCGGTAACGTTTATCAATATCAGTTAGACCATGATATTTGTCTGGCAATGGAAGGAGAGATTTTGTGAGAATTGAAAAGGAATTGACACATATAGAAAGCTCCCCTTTCTCAGTCCTCTTCATTGAGCCACTAGCTCCCAAAATATCACCAATATCAACGAATGCTTTCAGCTGTTCAAACTGAACATCTGAAAGCCTTTCCTTCTCACAGTAAAGCTGCAAAGATTAAGAGAAGGAAACACAAACGAGAGAAATGTATTACTTCAATAGGAAATGGCATAGCCGACTGCTCATGAAAGCCATCTAAAGAAACTGGAAGAAGATGAAACCTGAATAGCTCCAGAGTCATCCCTCAGAGTCAAGAATGCAAGTTTCCCAAACGCTCTACGAGCAGTGACTCTCCCAGCTATAGAAACACGATCAATCTCACTGTTTGATTCTTCACCATTCGCTAGATGCTTATATGTCTCTTGCAGCTGATTTGCGCTGTGGGTTTTTTCCCACTTATAAGCATACGGTTCAAGACCTTGACCTCTCATTTCTTCAGCCTATGAATAAAAAGAATACAAGAAAAAACCCAATTCCGAGCAATATATTAATTCATAAGAACGTATTTACAGATATTTGACAAACAATTTGACAAAAAGAAGCACCTTTTTTAGACGAATGGAGCGGATAGCCTCACGATCGGAGGTGGAATTGGAAGACGACGCTGACCGTCTGTTTCGTCCGGATGGTTTGGGAGTTTCAGCCGTCGTGGCATTGGAAGAAGAAGAAGAAGAAGAAGCAGCGGAGGCAAATCGGAGCGCCGGTGACGAGTGGTAGGATCTTCTTCCATATAACGCGGTGGCGAGACGCGTAGAAGAAGAAGAAGAAGATAGACGGAGTAATTGCTTCAACGGTGTCGCCGTTACACTCCAAACCTTCAAAGCCTCCATCTCTCTCACTCTCTCTCTCTTCGACTAGTGCTGCTTTGGATAGGTGGAAGAAGAAATGCAACAAGTGAGTTGGGCTTTTATTGGGCTTTTAATTTCTTGGACACCAATCCTAAAATCTTCTCAAATCTACAAATTTATAAGTCGGCCGCTCCCTTTTTCTCTTCTTTTCTAGTAGAAGTTGGTTCTGTAAAGAAACAAACACAAATTTCGGTCCTAAAATGAATTTTTTTTTTTATATAATCTGTTTAAAACAGATTAATTTGTTTATATAATTATGGAAAAAAAGGAAAAGAGTAAAAAAGGAAACCTAAAATGAAGATATGGGCCGACATTCATTTAAGCCCAACATATCGTTATTAAACCTAAAATATAGATATGAGCTTTTTATTTCATAACGGTCTCTTTTTTAACAGTTGTCTATATAAATAGTAATGATGTACAATTTTTCTCGTTGCTTCTCATAATTGCCGTTTTCTTATTTCGCTCTCGTTCTTCGAGCGATTTCTCTGGAGCGATGCCTAATTTCTCTGAAGGCCATCATCGTCCCAAGGTTTTGTTTGTTTGTTTTCGTCCTTTGAATTAGTTAGAGTTATATGTCGGTTTTGTTTACTGCAAATCCAAACACCTCTTGAATTTTGTGTTTTTTTCGGGTTGGGGGGTTTTTACCTTCGTGAATTTGTTTTTCTTGGATTTCAAACCTCCCTTTCCCAGATTCAGAAATCCTGTTTAATGTTTTCATCAAGAAAATTCAAAAGCTCTCTTCTTTCTTCGTTGTGAATTATCACATCTTAGGGTTTTTAATTTCAAAATTTTGTTTTCTTTTTAAGATTTTACCGTTTACTGTTCCAGATTAGGGTTTCTGTACCTTTTGTTTGTGTAAATCCAAAACCCTATGTGTTTTATTCGTTTTGAAGGGTTTTACTTTCGCGATTTTAATTTTCTTTAGATTCGAAATCTTCCTTTTCGAAATCAGAGTTTCGATTTAATTTTTTGATTTCACAAACCCCAAATCCCTCTTCTGTCGTTTTCTAATTTCAATATTGTGTGTTTTCTTATAAGTTTTGACGTATGTCGTTATAAATTAGGGTTTTGTTATCCTATTTGTTTCGAATCAAAAGATCCCTTTTGCATCTGCGATTAGAAACCCACATCACTTGTTCTTTTTACAAGATTCTTTTTGTCTTTCGGTTTTAGTTTATTTAAAGTTTTCGGTTTTCTTCAAACCCAAAAGAAAGGGACGACAACATTATTTGATTGTTGTCTGTCCGGTTTCTGACTTGGGAAAATTGCCCCGATGTTGCCTAAGTAACGCAAGCCCGATATGCTCGAAACGGAGATATAACTTGCTTGTCAAATTATGTCATAGATGAGCCTTTTTAAGGCTTGTCTAATGATGTCCCGAGTTTGAGAAATTCAATTATCTGCTTAAACTATAGGCCTCGCTGAGCTGGGACAGCATGGTCTTATATTCAATTATCTGCATGTTGATGGGAGTGAAACATGTCCTTTAACAAGGCTTGTTCAAAGATTGGAAAAACTCTAATTATTCGTTAAGATATATTGCTGGGCTGAGAATATTCAATTGTTCTCCATATATGGAGGAAAAGTTATCCTTTTAACGATGTTCGAGATTGGGAAACTCAGTTGTCTGCTTATACCCTATGTGGTAATATTCAATATTCTGCATATTGATGGAGGAAATATGTCTTTAAATAAGGCTTCCCTAATAATGTCCACGTGGGAAATCAATTATCTGCTCAAAGTCTAGGTTGCGACTAATAATATTCAATATTCTGCAAAAATGTCTTTTAATAAGGCTTCCCTAATAATGTCCATTTGGGTTGGGAAATTCAATTCTTTAAAAATCTCTGATTGGGAAAAATCTGCTTTACTATTGGGCCAAGAAAGCATGATATATAATATTCAATCATCTGCACTGATGAGAGAGTCTTTTGTAAGGCTTTTTGAATGATGTCTTGATATTGGAAAATTCAAGTTTCTGCATAAACCATAGATGTTGTCGGGCTGGGACAATATGAAAACCTATTCAATCTTCTGCATATTAATGGGTTGGTTGCCTTTAAATGGTATCTCAGGATGGGAAAATTCAAGTGTTTGCGTAAACTATAGTTCTTCCTAGGCGGAAAGGGACAACTTGCTTAATTTAAATATTCAGTAATGTCCCAAGAATTCTGAAATTCAAGCTTCTGCATAAATCGATCTTGTTTGGCCGAAACAACATGATAAACATTTCAATGATGTCTCAAGATTTTTGAAATTCAAGTTTCTGCATAAACTCTTATCTTGTTGTACTGGGACAACATGATAAACTATTCAATCTCATGCATAGATTTGTCTTTAACAAGGTTTGTCTAATGATATTCCGAGATTGGGAAACTCAATTCAATTCAATTCTTTGCTTAAAACTCTATATTTTGCTGGGCTGGGACAGCATGAGAAATCATTCTAAATCTTCTGCATCTTGGTGGGACGATAAATTTTCCCTTCAAGAAAGTTGTCGGATAGTGTCCTAAGGGTGAGAAATTTAATTTTCTGCTTAAACTTCTTCTTGCTGGAATGGAACAGCATAAAATAATTTTTGATTGCCTTTAATAAGGCTTGATGGGTTGGGTACAATATTCAATGTTCTGCATAGAGATGGAAAAAATCAATTTGCCTTTAATGAGGCTTGTCGAATAATGTCTCAAGAATGAGAAATTTAATCATCTATCTTGATGGGCTGGGAACACATATCAATATTCAGTCTTCTGCATATTGATGGGGAATAATTATGCCTCTAAGAATGAGAGAGTAAATTCGCTGCATCTGGCTATAATAAGCCTACTAAAATGATGTTCCAAGATAAAGGGAAATTCAATATTCCGCAAAACCTCTATATCTTACTGGACTGAGGCAGGAAAATTCAAGTTTCTGCATAAACTATCTTGTTGTGCTGGTGGGACAAGATGATCTATATTCAATTTTCTGCTTAGATCCGCCTTTGAAAAGGCTTGTCGAATTATGTCCCATGATTGGGAAATTCAAGTTTCTGCACAAACTCTATATCTTGTTGTGCTAGGACAACATGATTGATTATACAATATTCTGCATATTGATAGGGTGATAAATGTTCTAAAATAATAAAGGCTTCTCTAAAGAGATCCCAGGAGATTGGGAAATTCAATTCTCTGCTTAAATCAATGTCTTGCTAGTCTAGGACAGCATGATGTATATATTCAATCTTCTGCATTGATGGAAGAATACCATTAATAAGGAAGGATTGTTGGATGATGTCTCAAGATTAGTTGATTGGCATAAACTCTATTATATCTTGGGCATCTTTTTGAGAAAAGATGTGATAAATTTTGGGTATTCAATCCTCTGCGTTTTATAATCTGGGTTGGGACTTTATGAATAAAGTATTCAATCCTCTGCCATACTGTGTCTGGACATTATGAACAGAATATTCAAACCTCTGCATAATACAAGAATCTGACGTCTTGGCGAGGAGGTATGTATTTAATCTGCAATTAGATTATCTTATGTTACATCAAACCAGCGCAGTGTTGGATTTTTGGCATTGGTCTAGCAACAACGGTAAGTTCATTTTTCTTTTGTTTATGTACAAGTCTTACAAATGTTAGGTCATTGAAGAATAAATTAATCTTTGCTTACCCCATTGTGTTCTAACCACATCTTTTGGTGACTCATTCTTAACAGGGAAAATCGAGGTATTGCAGAAAATCCAATTTGCAGATTATAACTTTCCCACATTTGATCAAGTAAATATTTCTTCCCTCTTTTAAACCAAGTTATGACCTTCACAAGAGTTTTCCTTGATGGAGTTTGTGATTCCTTGACTGACTCCATCTTTTGATCATGTAAAGTCTTTTGTAACTATGAGTTATCATTAACCTATCTTTTCAGCTTCAGAAGACCAAGAGTTGGAGTTTCTACAATCATCTGTCTCAGGTTCGACTTCTCTCACGCTCTCTACCCCACCTCGATTTCAATTGTATAGTGTTATTGGTTGTGTTTGAATTGTTGTAGTAGTAGGAGTTGTAGGAAAATTCTGGCTTTTGTGGTAGTTGAACGAGTAGGTATGTATTTGAATCTTATATTTGCTTGTTTATAAGAGACAGAAATTCATTTTATAAGATTTCTTCTCTCTGTCCCCATTTCAGCAAAAGAACTCTCCAGAAAAGAAAGCTTTGGTTTCTCAGGTACGCTCTCTTTCTATTGCTCCTCGATTTTCAGTAGTATTATTCTTGTACGCGTTCGTCTAACGTTTGAGTCGGAGACCAAAGGGGGAGTTACCGCTTGCACCCTGAAGCTTTCTTCACCCATGTGTTTGGTACCATTTGCAAAATCTAAAATTTGAACTTTTGTTTGTATCGGTTTTTGTGGGTATTTGAGTTTATTTGTAGAAAGCATGAGGAAGCTCTTATGCATTTGGTGAAGATTATGAACTTTGGTAGATATATGTGAAATCCGTCCTCTTTGCAAGAAGGTATGTGTTCGAATCTTGAATCTTATTTCTGCATGCAAGTTTTATTCACGCCAAGACTTCTTGATCATAAATCTAATATGTTTTTCAAATCAGGGCATCTTTGGTGTGTTTTCTCTGTTTCTCTGTTTTCTATTTTTGGTACATGTTCTTTTTCTCTGTTTCCAATATTATAGATCTGTAGTGGTGTTGCTTGCGTCTTAATTAAGATTTTTAGTGTTAATGAAGCTGCAATGTTGAGATCTCATAATTTTCCAACATCCTATGGTTTCTTCTTGGGTTTGCTCATTTAATGTTTATATCGAACTTGCAGAATCTAAGGGTTATTATCTCCCCAAGTCCACGCGACTCTAAGGGATCTACTGACTTTGTCATCCATTTGGGGTCTAAAAGCTCATCGTCTTCTTTCAAACCAAAGGTATTTTCTCTGTTAAAATTTCGAACCTTTTGAATCTTTTTAAGCAAAGCTAGCATAAGTATATATATGATTCTTTTATCACAGGCATGATTAGAATTTGTGCGGTGCACGTCGTCTTCTACACTCCTCTTTGGAAGTAAGTAGCTATGCGTTGGAATCATAAGTTTGCTTAATACATTAACGCATGCATTTTTCAGAAAAATTTTCATCTTCAGAAAAGCAAAGCTTTGGTTTCTTTCTAAGGTACATTCTTTTTTTTTTTGATAAAGATTCTAAGGTACATTCTTCTCTTTCGACTTTCAATTTTAGTATTTGTTGGTTGCGTTTTAACTTTTTTGACTAGGTCACATGAGTTCGTTTAAGGTTTGACTTGGACAACGTTTTTTTTGTAGGTCGATTAAACTGCTTTAAGAATGAATAAAACCTCAACTAATACAAACAAAATCGCATATACACGAAGGTGAACACATACAATACATAAACGCAAACATACCCACTGCGCTCATAAACAAAAACACGAACGTCAATACTAACAAATCGAAATACCGCACAAATGAAAATGTTTACACATACAAATGTCTAAGACAAAGGCAAACGTAAAATACAAGCAGAATGCAATGGTAAATGTTAAAACTCAAATACTAATGTGAATGTGTACATTAAACACAAATGCTAATAATTTGTGTAAACAACAATTTAAGTGCGAACGCAAACACGAATACATTTTTCACGATGTAAACACAAATTAGAGTGGAAATGCAAAATACCCGGTCATGAAGTGATTCGTGATGCACTCTAGGCTCTAGTTAACAAAATAACTTTGCCGCTAAATTATTGAATCATTGGACTTTATGTTCTAGTCAATTTTTCATCTGAGTATTAAAATTTTGATGGTTATTTTTTTCTCAAGTTACAAAAATACTTTGGGAAGCTTTATTAAATAAGTATTTAAATCCTGTAGTTTAAAAAAAAAAAAAAAGACAGACAAACAAATATCTAAATTTTAGCTATTCCTTTTCCTTTTTGGAAAAATATTGCTTGTGATCCATCCAACTCTCCATAAATTGAGGAAAAAGTAACCGATATCACACAAGTTGCAAAATCAAAACAAAGTCAACTACCAAAAGTCAAAAGTCAAAACCACAGCGAGCGAGAGTTCGAAGAAGGGAAGAGGACAATTTGTTGGCTATGGTGTTCAGCAGCCCGGCGGTGATGGCGGTGGCTGATGTTTCGGTCGACACGTGGCAGCGGATGAGAAGGGTTCCGTCGTCGGAGATGCTGAATACCCAACAGCTTCTAGAGATTGCTTGTTGCTTCCCACTTCGTCATCTCGTTCTCTCTCTAAGGGAGTTTCTGTGTTTGCCCTCATCTGATTCCGACGACACCGTCTCTTCTTCTTTCTCTTCTGATGACGATGCTGATGATGACGATGTGCTTGCTTTTGATCATACTAATAGCTCTGGCTACCATTATATATGTGATGATGATGATGAAAGTTATGCTTGCTTTTGACCGTAATAGTTATGTTGATCATCATCTACCTTGGAATTTGATTACTATTACCATTACTCGCTCTCAGATGAATTAAATTAGCTGACCTCTGCTTCTTAGTTTTCTGATTCTTTTGTTATCGCTCTGTCTTTAGCTAGTTAGGTATATTGTTCTAATGATTAAGGCTATCATCTTAATTTGTTGTTTCTGGATACTGTAAATTTACTCTTGGATATTCAATAACAAAATCAGATATACAAATTATAAAGAGATTTTTTAATCCTTGTGTTCATATTTCGATCGTTGAGCACAAAAAGTAACTTATGGTTGTTCTTAATGATGATTCTAACGTTCCGTTCGGTTGTGGAAAACTACATCTTTATTATTGAAATTGTTACTTCTCTGTTTTCTTGTCTTGTCTTTTGTGTTTAAGCAATATTTTTTTTTTTTTTCTTTTTTTTGTCGGCGGATAATTTAAGCAATGTTTATAGTTGGATCACAATTCGATTAGTTGATTAACATGTATTTTCTTGGTTGTTCAAAAAAAAAAAAAAAAAAACATTNNNAAAAAAAAAAAAAAAAAAACATGTATTTTCTTGATTCTTCTATATGGGCCGGGCTTTACTGGGCCGGAGCGGTGGACTACAGGTCATTATTATTTTCTTAATTGGTAAATTTCTTTTTCTTTCCCTTACTTTGGATGTGTACTGATGTTACTATAATTATTACATTGAATGGCACTTTCCGAGAAACATAGGAACAAGTCAAAGTTGGATCCAATGCTTCTCTTACTAATGATTCAACTAAAAAAGAATAAAGTGAAAATGTCACAGGTCTCGATGTATTTCAACCGAAGACAAAATGCATACATACATTTACACGATCATGTCAAACATACATGTGAACCATGTCTCTATCTAACTATATTTATACAGCCAAGGGCCAAGTATATTCTTATTATGATACTACCCTGATAAAGATCGTTAATTTGTACTCCCCCAACGATCCATCGAATCTATGCATATTTTGTAATAATTCATCCATAAGTTTTTAACGTGAAAAATATACTTTAATTATTTTGAAAGATTCGCATCATGAACACAATAATGGAGAGGATACGATAAGAAAAGCTTTGTGGCTCCACTTCCTTTCAGATAAGCGTCATATCACTATTATCCAACTTACTTTTGCCCATCTATATAAAATCCATATCGCTCCCAAAAAATCAAATATTTTACTTGTTTTTCTCCTCCTTTCATTATTCCCTCTCACAATATTGTGGCTTTTATTGAATAGCCTTTCGCTTTCCCGAAAATTTCGGAATAATTTTAACCCGTGTTGTAGTCGTCAAATGTAAATAATTCACATGTGAGCTATAGGGTTTGATCTAACCAGATCTATCATGGACATTATATAATGTATGGATATAGTGCTCTACATGTATTATATACACGTTTTTGTAACTTGCTTGTCCTGGTAATCAGTGACATTGTCATCTAGTCTCTACGTTCTACATACGTTAAAAGACAATTTAAATGATTAAATTACAAATGGAAAAAGAGATGTTTTGGGTGGGTTCCCAATGGAGTTTTGTCCAAATGCGATTGACTAATTTATTTTGTCCAGTATCTGTTTAGTTTCTTATAGGTAGCTGTATTGGTTTAACTAAGAATGTCATTTCGGTTTAGCCAAACCGAAGCGGTGTGGAAACAATCGTATGTAGAAATTATTTTGAAATTTTCCTAAAGTCAGTCCAATAAAAGCATAACCAGTAATTACGAAAATGCGCTCGAATATATTGATGAAAGGACCAATCAGTCCCTACTTTCCGACACGCGCATCTTCCTCCACAGCCATTTATTTTTTTGTTTTCAAGAGAATTAATTGGTTCAATTCCAACTAATTTCCCTTACATCGGATTCCACGATTTTATGACCGTTAGTTAAATTTGATGTCATTTCCCCTTTCACCCCTCTTTGTAATCCGTGCGCTGTTCTTGTGCATTGGTGGATAACACGTGTACGGTGAATGATGCAATTTCTCGCACGTGTAACCTTTGCTTACACGGATGCTACTGTAGTTAATAGCTGTCAACTTATTCAAAGCTACCCACACAGCTGACGCTGACGTGGAGTTAACGACGTTAGTCGGAATTATAACCAGATACTTTCCATTCAAAGAAGTCGAATTGCTTGGTTACTAAAATAATAACCAAAACATCCTTGTAAGTTGTAACGCTTTATTTATTTGTTTAAAGTAGTTAGAGATGCTGCATTTTTCTATCATCCTGTATGTTGAAACCTGTGTGATATTTTCTCTTAAAAGTAAAACCAGTTGTAATTTTCTTTTCGAGGGTTAATACCTTTTACCGTTGACGATAACTAAATTGAGAAAACCTTTTTTTTTTTGACAGGAAAGAAAGCAAAACAACATGCCAGCAAGAACAAAGCACAAGACTCTGTCATGTAATAGCAGTTACATTTGTGCTAAAACTAGTATTATTCATTGATTTCTTATTATGAATAAATAGAAATTGATACGTTATGGTAACTAATGTTATACAATTTGTTTACCAAAGAGATTTATATAATTTTTAAATTGTTTTTATCGGGAGGAGCAAAACGGGGAACGTCGGGAGATTAATGTGGAGGAGAGGCCAAGGTTCCCCTTCAAACCACAAACACCACGTGACAGACCAATACTCAAAAGGGTAGACCAATTTGAAAAGAATAACTTTTTCTTTTGGGGAATAACATTTTTTACTTTTTTTATTTTACAGATTTCGATTTCGTAGTCAAGATAAAAGAACCACCTAATTATACTACTATAGTAAATCTTTATTCATCTCTAATCAATTATAACTCCTACTCTCTCGTGTTAAATATTTCAAAAGAAAAAGCTCAATAAAGCGTAATATCGCCAATCGCCGTATTAAGGGAGGCGGGCAAATAACTACTACTGATATTATCGTAAGTTTACAAAGAAAACAAATCAAAAGTAAGCTAATGATATTAATGTCAAAAAAAAGCTAATGATATTATTAATTGATAAAAAATGGGGATGGGGCCATGGGAGAGAAAAAGTGAAGTGAAAAAAGAGAGAGCTTCCACTTTCTCTCAGAGCAGGGGAAGAGAGAGAAAGAGAGTTTGGGAAAGTTTGGATTTTGATATGTGTGGTTGGCTTTTTGTGAGAAGGAAAAACCAGTCCCACCTCCAAACTCGTCCCCACGAACAACATTATCATTGTGCTGTTTCAACGTCTTCTCGTTAGGGTTTTGAGATATTCTTATAGCTTAGGCCTTAGTGTGTGTAAATCTCAGCGAAAGCGAAGGTCTTTTGTGTTTGGTGTTTCTGGGTTATTGCGACAATGGGAGCTCTGCACTTTAGCCTGGTGAAGTTGACTAGAAATTTCTTAGTGTGTTTATGGCTGTTAGGGATGATGTCGCTATCCTGCGCAGCGAGGTATGGCGCTTCAAGGCAGAAGTTTGAGGTGAAGAAGCACTTGAATAGGCTGAACAAACCTGCTGTTAAGAGCATTCAGGTTCAAAATCTCTCTCTCTCTCTCTTCTTTACTGCTTTGTGTTTCTCTGATGATTCCTGCTTTCTCTCTCCTACTACATGATGATTTGATTTAGTTTTTATATGCTAATTGTCACAACAACGAAGGAGTCTCTCATTCTGTAGCTACACCACAGTGTTTTAGTAACTATTCATCGGTTATTGCTGGATAAATCTCTAGTCCTGAAGAATTTTTTTCTTCTAATTTCAAATGATAGTCAAAATTACTGTGAAGTAGAAACTTCTACTGTGAAATTTACTATGTTGAATGGAAGTTTCTTCAACGTTTTTCTTCTTTGTGGTTAAACAGAGCCCAGATGGAGATATGATTGACTGTGTTCCTATCTCAAAGCAGCCAGCTTTTGACCACCCATTCCTTAAAGATCACAAGATTCAGGTTCAGAGGACAAAAACTAGTAAAATGGATAACTTTCTTGAGATGTTTTGTTCTAATGCTGATTTTTGGTTTACTTGGTGTGTTCAGATGAGGCCTAATTACCATCCTGAAGGGCTCTTTGATGACAACAAGGTATCTGCGAAACCGAAGGAGAAAGAAACGCATATCCCTCAGTTGTGGCACCGGTATGGAAAATGTCCTCAAGGAACCATTCCCATGAGGAGGACAAAGGAGGATGATGTGTTGAGAGCAAGTTCAGTTAAAAGATACGGCAAGAAGAAGCATAGAACTGTTCCTATTCCTAAATCTGCGGAACCCGACCTCATCAACCAAAATGGTCATCAGGTGAGGGAAATCAGAAATGTTTCATTTGTTTTGACTTTTTTTTTTTGGTAGCTTTGTTTGGTCTGAGGCAATATGTTATATGGCTTGGTTTCTTGCATGAGAATAGCACGCCATAGCTTATGTGGAAGGAGATAAGTACTATGGAGCTAAGGCGACTTTAAATGTGTGGGAGCCAAAGATACAGCACACAAACGAATTTAGCTTGTCGCAGATATGGCTTTTGGGTGGTTCCTTTGGCCAAGATCTTAACAGCATTGAAGCTGGTTGGCAGGTGAGACATTGTCATTTGGAAATGCAAAAATGATTTGCATGTGTAATTCTTTGCGTGATTTGGTGTTTTGATTTGTGGTGCTACCATAGGTGAGCCCGGATCTATATGGAGACAATAATACAAGACTCTTCACTTACTGGACTGTAAGATTTCGAAACTGCCACTGAATAGAATATCTGTGGTGTGTATGTATGATGTTTTTATGTTGCTCAATCTTTCTTCTTGCAGAGTGATGCCTATCAAGCGACTGGTTGCTACAATCTTCTTTGCTCGGGTTTTATTCAAATCAACAGTGATATAGCAATGGGAGCAAGCATCTCACCAGTCTCTGGATATCGTAATTCCCAATACGATATCAGTATTCTAATCTGGAAGGTACTCATGCCATAGCAGAAATCTTTTGTTGCTTTAAAGAAAAATTGAAAAATCTAAAGACTGGATGTGTTATGTTGAACACGTCACAGGATCCAAAGGAGGGACATTGGTGGATGCAATTTGGGAATGGGTATGTTTTGGGGTATTGGCCATCGTTTCTCTTCTCTTACCTAACGGAGAGTGCATCGATGATCGAATGGGGAGGGGAAGTTGTGAACTCGCAATCAGATGGGCACCACACTTGGACACAGATGGGAAGTGGTCACTTCCCAGAAGAAGGTTTCAGCAAAGCAAGTTACTTTCGGAACATCCAAGTCGTTGATGGATCCAACAACCTCAAAGCACCAAAAGGACTCGGGACTTTCACCGAGAAATCTAATTGTTATGATGTTCAAACCGGAAGCAATGATGATTGGGGACATTACTTCTACTACGGTGGTCCGGGTAAAAACAAGAACTGCCCATAACGCAAAGCATGTGTAGTGTGTACTCAGCTTTATCTCTCTTTAAATCTTGTGAATTATCTACTTTTTGGTTAGTTTTTAGCCTGTAGTAAAAAAAAATCAATTAGTGATGTATTGTGTAATCTCTCTAGGTGATGGGAAGTTTTGAGGTTTGTCTGATGTTTGACTTTGTATTAACGTGTTTGTAGTAGTAGTAATCTCCATGTAAGTAGATGGGGAAAACGAAGGAGTGGCTTTTTAAGTAGAAACTTTTGGCCCTTAGTATAATGTGACAAATCTCACTATTTGTATTTCTGATACGTTTCCTCTTTGATCATCACCCTTTCGTTTACCAGAAAACTTCTTCTATCCTTTCATTAGGAGTCTCTTCTTAATGCTTCTCAATCATCCTGCATTGTCTCTCTCCACATAAAAGACAAAGGGTTAATTTATTTTTCATTTGCAGAGCTTTCGATCTTTCTTCAACTTCATACATTTAATTCCCTTTTATCTTTCCCCACTGCGATACAAAGTCCGACTCTGTGGTTTCACTGACGCTCACACCACACTAGACTCTATTTACCTTACACAGCCAACAAGAAAAGGTTAATTAGGACACAAAACATTGCTCTAGAAATAAAAATAAACGAAGAAAGAAATATAACTATAAAGTTACTTGTTACAATTGTATATGATTGTGGACAAAACAGGATATCACCAAGTAAGAGATAAAATCTATTAAATTTTTTGGGCTTATCATAGGCTTCGAAACCCATAGAACTTAACATAGTATCAGAATCCGAACACACGCTGGCCGGTTAATCCAGCCCGGAAAGTGGCCTGATCACCCCACTAATTGATGGCCCAAAGGAAGACTCAATTCCGTCGAGATAGCTAGAAGAGCATTATTTCGAGGGGCGTGATGGATTCTGTCGAGATTAATGGCTAGAGAGCCATTATCTCAAGGGGGCGTGTGAAAAAAGATCTCATATCGGAAGTTGAAAGAGACAATGAGTAATATATATGAGATATGAGCTAATCCACTTATTGTCAATTGGTTTTGAGTTGGAAGCCCATAGAATTTAACAAAATTCATCAAGGGTTTCTGTTTACGACCAACCAATCTTTTGATTTCTGTGTCATCAATACTTTGAACTCATTGATAGAAAGATGACTCGAATTCATTCACTTAGAACATCTCCATTGGAAGTATCTCATAGAGGTTCTCATATTAAAAATAAAGAAAAAATAAAATAAAAGAAGAGAGAGAGGGAGAATCGGTTCTTAATTTAGAGACTTTGAGAACCCCATAAGAAACTCTCATACATGACACATGTCTTCTTCTAATTAGTTCAAATTATGTTGTTGATATAGCAAATATTTAATACTTTAAAATACCAATTAAATATTTTATATATTGTTATTTTTTATTTTTTTATTTTTTTAAAATTCATAAAATAAAATTATCCATCTTTCAAGTTCCATTATGCATAAGTTTAAATTATATATTAACATTATTTTTAAATTGATATTAGTTAATATCAATATAATAATATTAATATTATATTAATGAGAAACTTAACGAATATCTCACTAATGAAGTTAAAAATTTGTAGTAAAATTCTTAATATAAAATATATTAATATTATATTACTTAGATACTTCATGAATATCTCATTATGCTCTTAGGTTCCACACTTGACATAATCTCCAATTCACACCCCTCGGGGTTAATGGGTTTTCTAATATGAGTGTTTTAGTTAATGGGCTCTACTTTGTTTACACATGGGCTTACAAAAGCCCACTATTCTTCTTCAATTTCTGGCCTCTCAAGCGTAATATCCATCGGGACTTCTTTGTATTCAGTTTTTTGTAAATGTTGAGATGCAAATTTACATCATTACTTGTACGCATATACATAATACATCCTTACAAAATTTCAAAGTAATCCTGCAAATTAAATTCTTCCAGTTAAATAAAGTTGAGATCAGGTATGTTAGATACATTTCAGCGACATTAATCTGAAATGAGATAGCTTTACAGCAAATACTCGATATTCGGATTTCTAAAAATATATTACACAAATCATTGGTAACTAAAAGAAACTGTCTGATGTGCTATCTATTGCATTATATAGACACACAGTGGCATCCTAGCTAGTTTAAAATCTTCTAAAAAGTAAAATACACAATTATAAAGTTCACGTAACAAAGATACTTATAAAATGTTATCTGACGAGAGAGAGCAATTAAATTCAAACCCCACCAACGTTCCATTTTCAAAGTGAAAGTGAACGAAAACATTGTTAATCTTTGTAGTCATCCAGCAGTGACGTTGCTAAAGTTTTATATTTGAAACTTTAAAAACATGAATTTTTTTATTAAAACAAAAAAAAAACGTTGAGGTTACTTGTCCAAACTAAAAATACACATACAGAGGACTAACTTTCTAAGATTTCACAATACTAAAAAGTATTTAATAGCTGAAGCAAATTTTTTTTATTCTCATTTTAGTTAAATTTTGCTTAATTTTGTTTGGATTGTTTGCTTACCCAAGGGCCAAGACTAATCCAAATATACATTTTATTGGTTTTATTATTATGAAGTACACATAAATATAAAAGAATAAACTTCATAAAACAAAGCTGTCAAAAAATCAATCTTCTTGAAATGGTGGGAATAAATATCTACATAGATTTCATGAATATTTATATAGTATAAGTACATTAAGCAAAATGCGAAAAAAGAAAGAAAGAAGAACAACTCATTTTTGTTTTGGAACTGGAAAAAAACAACAATTAGTTAATTGGTTGGGGCCACAATATAGTAAAACGTCATGCTTATAATAATGCATGTTTGGTATTCAAGCTTTCCGGCTAATGGAAAACAAACATTTATACTGTTTAGGCCGTTTCAATATTAGAAATTAATGATTTTAAACAAATAAATGGCCGACATATAAAATAGAAGAAATTAAACAGGTGTGAAAAAGGATCTTGGGAAAGGAGGTGGTTAGTCATTTTCATGGTTTGGTATGATATGAAATTGTGAACGTTGGGGAAATCATATTATCATTAATTTCAACGAAACCCTAAAGGCTAAAACGGCTAATTGATCCTTTAGTACTTTTAGAATTCTATCAGAAATTACAGAATCCACAAGGAAAATACAAAAGCTACAATTTTAATCAAGTTAAGTCCCACACTTGAATTCCGAAATTTCTTCTCAATCTAGGTATTGAGTGTTCATACGCTATCTTTAGATTCACGAATCATGAGTCAAAATAAGGAAACGCAATCTTAGTTTAACTATTTTCTTTTTCCAGGATAAACTAATTTTAAATGTGGATACATATATCACAATCTAAAGCTCGATACAATGAATACGAAAGGTTAGAGAAGTAATAATTAAAAATGGAAAAGCATTTGATTTTTTTTTTTGAATGTCGACTTTACTATCTGTATGTTTAGCCATATTATTAGAAGAATCGAATGTGAATCAAGAATGTCAAAGACATCTTCTAGAATCTAAAACAAAAAAAAAAACCCCGCGAAGGCTATAGAAAATTTACGTATATTCAAAGCAATAAATATACCGTATGAATTAGAACAAGATGATTACTATAACGAAAACAATAGTAGAAATATATATAGAATAAGAATTTAGTAATGAATGAGTGGTGAGGTTGTAAAGAAAGAACAGAGTGGTTGAGAAAGACAACAATGTAGTTCGGGCCAAGAGACAGCCAATCTCTGCCAGCTGTTTAAACTCTTTGGACAACCTGTTTTGTTCTTTCTTATTCAAGAATATAATACCCAATTTCCACTCACAGTTTACATATCAGCAGATTTTTTTTGTTTTAAAAATATTCACATGCTAAGTGCTTTTTTATTTGGATAGTTAAATCACCGGAAGCTAGTAGTTAACAAATAAAAAGTTTATACAAATTAGTTAGGAGTATTTACAGAAACTCGAGTATATACTAAAAAAAACTAGAAACACAATTTGGTCTGGTCGATCGTATCTATAATCTACTAATTGCAATTCCATTAATTCCGCATTTAAAGACAGGATTTATCTGAGTCTGAATTTAAAATAACTTCTTTTAATACATCCATTTTATACGATTTTTTTTTTTTTTCTTTTCTAAAAAAGTTGTAAATTTATTGCTGTAATTCAGAATTTCAGGTACCTTTTCCTTTACTAAAAAGTTGAGTAAACTATTTACTAAATTTAAAAAAAAAATGTTTTTTTTTATGGATGTCTCTTGAAAAAACATTCCCAAAATCGGCTTATAAATACCTTTCAAAACCACAAGACACCACAACTCATAATCGCACCAAAAACAAAACCTCACAATAATCTATTGACTACATTTCTTCTAAGTGCAAAAGAGAGAGATGGAGTCAATGAAGATGAAGCTGATGGTGGTGCTCATGGTGGCTATTGTGGCTTTCTCAGCCGTAGGAAAGGCGGCGGCTGCGACGGCAGAGGCTCCGGCTCCAAGTCCTACTTCCGATGCTGCTATGTTCGTTCCGGCATTGTTTGCATCTGTTGCTGCTTTGGCATCTGGGTTTCTCTTCTAAAACCAATCTCTACATTTCATAGAGTTAGGCTTCATTCATCCTTTTGCCTTTACTTCTTGTTTATTTTTATCGCATGAGCTTTTTGTTATTGTTTCTAATATTTGGACTACTACTTTTTTTGTTTTCTAAATTTAACCTTCGGGTTTTAATGTAATTGCATGAGTGTTTTTGTGTGTATATGTTTCATAATTAATACTATATATGTTTATGGATTCATTGATTTGTTGAGAAACATCACATGCAAGATATCTAAGTCCATAAAAAAAAAAAGAGAGAATATACCGAATTCCACACAAATGATGTGAACCTCACATATGTATTCGAGTGGTATGATCAATGATGCGATGAGCTGTGAAATTTTGGAAGGTTTTGGTATCGTTGTTGAAATATGTGTGGTCATCATATTATTATCATCATCATGGTGTTATGTATAGCCTCAAAATTTACCCAATAAAATTCCAGTGGAATAACTTTTCACAACAAAATAAAACAAACAGAAGACAAATTGTGGGCATAATAAACTCCAAAGGGAGGCAAAAAGGAGAGGAATCTCTTGCAACCTTAACATGCATTTAAACTCGAAGGTGGAATAACAAGCATTCTTAACATTGTAAAAGCTAAATATAGCTGAAAATTGTCATAGAAACTAGCCAATATACTGATTTTCATACAACTAGAGTTGAAACATAACCCGAATTGGATTGGATTAATTTTACACTGGCTAAGTTTCAGACCAACCTAACACAAACAACCCACTAATTAAGAAATAGAATAAACAAAAGGTCTATAGTTGGAGTATGGGATGGTATCAGACAAGAACATGTTAAGCCATGTGAGATGCATAGAAGCACAGTGGTCAGCAGCAAGAATGGGACCATCCCTTAGTTTTTTTTTTGGTTCATGCTTTTGTCTTGAGGAATACCCTAAAAGCTTTTGTAAGTGGCTGCCACTTTTTTTGGTTTAATTAATAATATTGCTTTGTTACCTCCTTTCCAGAAAATTCTCTAAATTCACACTAAAAAGAATAAGAAAAAAACTGTCTCCATATTCATCTTTACGGCCTGCGAATCAAAAGAACAATGGATGATGACACACAGTGCAGTGTCGATGGAAATCAATCCTCTTAAGCAAAAGCATAAGATATGAATACAATTCTTTTGATTGGCTGAATATAACTTACCACATAAGAAATTTGGAGCAGCGCTAGCCTCTAGCTTGGTCTCAATTATTTTCTCTTTTTGTTTTTGTCGTTACAAAATGGTATAACAATATCTTTATCTCTAGATAAAACAAAAAGGTACTCCTCAATTGTTTAAACCTAATATTTTGCGTTTGTAAACACAAATCAATTTTGTATAAATTTTATCTTTTTTTTTTTCATTGGGTTTTCAGTTTTTACTTTAATTGATGTTTAATCCCAATTAACGGGCTTCGTCACAGTACTGTGGAAACCGTTACGGAACGGAGATTTATAGTTTACGATATTATCACAACATGTACAATTACGTTTTTGGATACGCCTAGACGTATATATTTTTAGTTCGTATAAGGAACAATAACGGGCCAAAACAAAAGGCCCAAGGCCCATCACATCGAGTAAGACGTGGATACCTAAGGCGAGACCTATAAATAAGGTCTTCCACTACAAACCCTAATTAAGAGCTGCGTTTTCTTCTTCCTTCGATTCAAGTTTAGTTCAGTTTACTTTTTGAATGGGTTTTTTTTTTGGTTGGCAAAATTGAGGCATAATGGGTGCAGTGATGATGGGTTTATAAATCTCGTTAATCTGAAATTTTTTATTGAGGAGAATTACTTCCCAACCATTCATAAAAAATCTGAGCACCTTTCTCTTTATTTTTTTTTTTTTCTGAATGTTGAGAATTCACGATTTTTGAACACTTCACAGTTTATTTTTTGTTGTTGTAAATTTTAGAGTAAATCTTGATTTGATATTGGGATCGCACATAGTTCTTCTTCGAAGCTCTTAGATTATCTCTGAGCGTGGTTTCGAGGATTTTATTTGTGCGTAAATTAAAGCAAAGGAAGATCCTATCTGCTTGAGTAATCTCTGTTATGTGTTAACTGTAGAGATACGCTCCAATGTTATAGGATCACATTTATATTTGCTAAACTTATTTTGGATCGTTATATCTAAATACCTATAGAGGACTGGTCACTTGTTATTCTTCGAAGAAATTTGAACCTACGAGTCATAGAACGAGATTAAAGAAAAGGCTTAATAACCAAGAGGATAGTGCATGAGCTGCAGTGGGATTTACAGTTACTGAAAAAAATAGTCAGTATAATGGAGCAAATGATGTAACTGAATTTGAAGATAAAACTAATTTTCTCCAATTAAAAATTCCACTATTATCTAACGATCTTGAAGCAATCTTAAGGTGGTAATTAGCAAGTAACAAAACACGTAATCGAGTTTAATGTACTCAAGAGTGGAAGCGTAGGGAAAAACCTAAAAAACCTTTACTTGAGAAGGTCTGAAAACAAAAAAAAATCTATTATGAAGAAACCCATTAGCTTTTCATTTACCAGATTAGCTTGTCTTATTTTGTCAGATCATGTCAGCAAAAAACAGAAATCGAATATCACAAACCAAATCCTTTAGAAATGCTAACGTTGAATATATTACAAAAAAGCCAGAAGTGTTGGCATCTCTCGAGGGACTGAAAAAACACAAGAGTGCCACACATCCCAACAATTACAAATCTTTCATGTCTCAACGTCCACCATCTTCCGGTGAAGATTTTTTTTGGTAAATATAAAAGAAGAAGATGTACACTTGGGGTGACTTCTTCTTGGAAAAATGGGAGTAAATGTACAGTCGCAAGGGATAATTTGGTTGTTGGACTCACAAAACAGTGTTGATGTGAAGTGCTTTGAGGAGAGATGTTGCCATTTGCTTCACCAGAACTTGGCCTCCTGACCGTTGTCCATCACGTCGTTCTTCTATCAGATTCTGCAGTTTTTGAGGGAGGTCGTTCTCTACTATCAGCTGTTTTGGCTTTGGATGGTGCTCGTAAACAGCCTGTTTCAGAGCGCCAAAACAAACACTTAACACCCATAATAAATATATAAAAAAAGACAAGCAACACCTTGGATAATAGTTTGGGGATTCATTACCTTGATGAGTTTCAAGAGATTAAGTCGAGCAATCGCATCTTGGTGGTCTAGCCTTGAAATAAGCAACGGAGTCAATCCATTTACAGCTAATGTCTTGTTGATTCGATATGATTTCCTGGATTTCAAGAATGAGAAGGATTAGACTAAAGAAGTGGCAACTTCACTGGCACGTCCAACTTTAGCTTCATTTGTCTAGTTTCAGAACAATAAGGAAAGAGAGATAATCTATTATAAAGAGGATAGAGACATACGTAATAATCTTCAAGAATGGCTCCAATATGTGCACAAAGTGTCTCTCTGGGCAGCTCTGGAAAAAGTTGACTAATTTCTGAATTGCATCGTTCTTGAGCAACGCCTGCTCCACCTTGTGGTTGTTGTCATTGTCTTGCGCCAAGCAAACAGCGATTGAATCTAAGGCTATCACAGACCAATACTCATCATCCAGCAAACTCAGGTAAACATCCAGACCACCGTGGGCTCTCAACTGCTCTCTTGAATTCCGAGATGCATGAGCCATGTCACATAGTAGTGGCAATGCATACTGTTTCAGAGGAGAATCCGACATGATGAAAAGCATCAGGTGCGGTATGATTCCGTTTTCAGCCGCTTGTTCCTGCCTCCTCTTGTTTATCTTGCAGAGATTGAATAGCGCACTAAGCACCTACATAAATTTAAAGTTTTAGTAATCCAATCTTCAGTCTTTCACATAGCATGCTGGACAATAAGTTGGAACAAACAGATGGAAGCTATTCTCTACGCAAGTCAAGGAGTTAACCTCATGATGGATCTGATAAACAAGATTCCCATCCTTAAGCTCAAGGTTGGGGATCAAATGCTTAATTGCATCTGCACGCTGAAGATTCTCCAAGCAATTTGGATCAGTGGATAAATGATTGGTGCACTCCAGTATCTGGAAAAACGAAAGGCAGCGTAAGCATGCAAACTGAAGATCCTCTAAACCACACATCCAAGCTCGGTCAGAGAGAAAACAAATATTATACGAAAGAACCTTCAGATTAAAAAAAAAAAAAGAAACTTCATTACGTTTTCAAGTACCTTTAACAGAATAGGAGGTTCTACACGGTTGAACATCTGGAAAAGACGACTGAGTAAGCTTTGGCTGCACATGTATGATTTTACTGTTGTATCAGCTCGAGCAAACTCAAGAAGCAGATCAGCTACTTTCTCCAAGTATTCCCTTGCGAGATCTGCACTCAGCGTAGAGACCATATGGGCAAGTAAACCAGATGATGTGGCACTTCCAGGTCTAGCATTTAGAACACCCGAACCTGACAATACTCCAGATGCTGTCTGAGATGCAATCCCAGACGTAGAAGCGACTCCTTCAATAGCCACAACCTTTTTTGTCATTGTTTTACTGGGATATCTAGACGGAGTATCAAGATTTCCATTTTCCTTTCCACGTCCAGAGACCTCTGAAGAAACAATGTAATGATAGGCACAAACAAACAATCATATATGTGCCTACAGTATAACCAGTCTTTGCTAAATATAAAACTTTGAAACTTACCTGCAAATTCGGCCATCAGAAAATCGAGGTCTCCGTTGGTTTTCTTTTCAATTGATCCATGCAAAAGAGGAAGTCTACTTTCATGTCTCTCTATGCCAGTAATGTGCTTTACATAATCCAGTTGACCAGAAAAATGTCTTGAAGGGGGTTCTTTCTCCAACAAGCTAAGCAAAGGTCGAACTTGTTCAGGCTGAGTAACAGGAAAACCATTCGAGGCACCCTCCGCCAGCTTTTGAAGCTTATCTGTCGATGTCCTATTAGCGGAGAGAGATAACCGATGCTGTTGTCTAACATCTTCTGTGCTAGGCGTAGAGGCATCTGCTGCAACACTGCTTAATCTAGGCCTATCACCATCTGGGTGCAAGGCATCTGGCTGATGGATATCTGATCTCTGAGAATTCGAAGTTGATGCATGAGAAGGCTCTTCACCACCCCCATGCCTAGTTTTCAACACATCAGGCTGATCGATCACACTGAGTGAAGTCTCATGCTGACTAAAAAGAGGATTGTTAGGGTCAAGTTGACCAGAGCGCACTCGTGGAGCTTGACCATCCACACTCAGTGGGCCCCCTGATATAGAAGCCAGTCGAGTTGCCTCATTCAAGCTATAAAGAGTGTTGATTAGCCTAAGAAGAATTCCATTCTTTGCAGCTATACGGCAGAAATCATTTCTCGGGGTGGATCTTTTGAGTTTGAATACCTGCCACATCCCATCAATAGCTAAGTGAACCATTTCCCTGGACAGAAAAGCTCAAATCAGTAGAATTTAGTAGCACATAAAAAGCGAAAAGGACCAAAAGTGATTTAAAAAAGAGTTAAATCAAGAGAACGGTCAGCTATTGAGCAATGTATCCGCCGTTTTCAATAGAACAAGCACACACCACAAACTAGGTAATGAAAGTAGTCCAGACACCATAAGAAGACGGTAGACCGTACCCACCTGTATTTGGCATAATCCGCTTCAAGAAATCCCACCAAAACTGGTATTCCACGGCAAGCTATGAACATTTGCAACGTTAAGGAGCTGTCGAGAAGCTACCAAATCAACTCCATGACTTACAGAAAAAACGAAAAAGCAAAGTAATAAATATTTGATGACTATTAACCTAGACTGACAAAGCTGCTGCAAGAAGTAAGCTGCTTCCTTCCGAATTTCTCGAGAACGATCCCTCTCAGGACCAGCAAAACTCATTACCACAGGAATCTGCCATTTCACTTGGAGTAATCAATTTCATGGGATTTTTGGCCACATCATAGAGATTAAGACTATTTGAGAACATCATGAAAAACTTAAGTGATGGGATAAAGACACCATGGATAAATATCTACGATTTTCCCAAAATGCTGTTAGTTATCCATATGGGTGTTTGACATTTTACATCGAAAATGGAGACAGAGCTTTTAATAAAATAGATTGACCAAATCCACACCAAATTAACCAAGTCAGCAACCAAATGGAAGGTAAAACTTACGAGACCAACAAGACAAGCATTTTCCTGAAAGTCAGTGTTATCTTTAATAATTTCGTTTATCAGCTGCAGCACGGCACATATTACCTGAAAACACCAGAAAATATTCACAAACATAAGCCAGTGAGTATTCACATCGAACTGACAGCTACTGATGATGAAGGACAACAACAAAAAATCCTGGTTGATTACAAATAAACATACTCGAGATTTAGGAATATCAAGTAGATCCATTAGAGGGAGAAAACCATGCTGTGTCACAAATACTGCTTTCTGTTCAGGTCTCTGACGAAACATGATAACAAGTTTCTGACAGGAAGATACTATTGCATCTTCTGATTCATCTGGCCTTAAGGAGCTCACCAATCTGCTGAACTCGACTGCCTACAAAAACTTAACCAATAAATTCTAAGATTTGGAATCACTAAAAAATGGAAACAAGTACACGGAGTTGAGAAGCAATGGTTGTTTTGTAAAATGTCATTCTCAAAGGATGCGGTGAGTCGGTTCAGTAGTGTACCTGCAGAGGAAAAAGATTCTCTGCGGGGACCTTTTCATCAAATACCTGCGAAACAAGATAGAGAATATGTTAACAGTATACTACTTGAATGATAAACCTGCATTCTCGAGACACAACATACCAAGCCATCAATGTCAATAACATCATCTTTCAAAACACCCATCATTAAGCGGAAAAGATCACCACCATCATTGGATTGCCCTGTTTCACCCTCCATTTGCTTCTGAGCAATTGTAGCCCTCAATTTTGTTGCCAGATCATTCTTTCCACCATCTGCGACAGGAGAATCACCCTGGATGACACTTGATGTAGGCGTAGATGTTGAGGCTTCATTTGGTTTTCCCTCGGGAACTTTATCCAGCGGATGAAACAAATCATGCAAAGAAGCATCCCCAGGGGAATCACTAAATCTAGTCAGTTCATTCCCACCAACATTAGATGGAGTCTTCACAGCCTTTAAGATAGAAATAACAAGCAATAAAAATCCAGTCAGTTTGCAAGTCTTCAACTCAGTACAAGGCAGTTATCAACAACCTACGTCCCAAAAGAAAGAAAAAAATTTCTTCAAATTGAGCATTTAGACTGAGCACATCATTCACAAAGCAAGGGTAACTATTGCAATTAGACCATAATCTTGTAAAGAACAAGACTAAAGCCCAACAACAAACAAAATCTGTCTCACTATAGAAGCCTGTTATGCATAGAAGTGTGGAATTTGCCCCCCAAAAAAGTATATAACACAGTACAAGCCCAGCAAACTGTTTTGGTTTTTATCAGTAAAGAACAAGGAACTTATCAATTAACTCAAAACACAGTATACTCCCTCGAAATTGACCATATTATCTAAAAAAGCGCTAGGAATGACATTACAACACAACTGACCTTACGAAGCCTACGATCTTCACCTTTTTGGCCAATACTATGCGATGGCTGGTCCATCTGAATGGAACATTCTTTTCCAACTTGCTTTTCTAAAGTATTCTTTCTAGCTTCAGAAGCTTCCTTTTCAAGATTTCCAGGTATTTCATTATGTTCAGATTTCCCATGAAGCTCTGATACATTATGAAATGTCCCCTTCGCATCCGAAGAAATACTGCTAGTACTTTGAAGAGAAGATTTCTCATGGATAGAAAATGTAGGAACTTGATCTGACATAAGTTCATCTTCAGAATTATCCGTTCCTTCTTCACCAAGATCACTGGGTGAAGACTGATCTTTCTCAGACCTAAAACTCGCCACCCCTACCAGAGGTAATTTGCTTTTCGAGTCCTGGACAAAAAAAAGTACTGGATCAGTAACCTTGGCAAAGTTCATCTCTAGCTTTAATGCGTTCTCCTAATCATCTCTAAATGCTTTATCTGCATCTTCAAAAGATCGACTGATGGTAAATTAGAGCTGAGGAATCTTACAGTCTTGGACATCCCAACTTTTTCTGCTGAAAGGCTTTCATTTACATCTTGACTCCCTTCATCATCCTTTTCTGAACTTGCAGCGGCTTCCTTCATGTATCTGCAAAGGATGCAACACCCAAGGACAGTATTACAGATTCAGTGGAAGCAAGGAACACAAGAACGCCCTAAGATGAGATGGATCATATGTTTTGAAATATTCTTCCAAAATTTATAGTTAAATACACAGGCTCACTTGATGGTTCCACTATGCCGAAGTGAGGACTGCAATGCTCGTCTAGAGTTCCGTATCCAAGGGTGAGAGAGCAGTGTCTTTGCATCAGGCCTTTGCCTGGAATCCTGTTATATGCAAGACACAAATCAGATGTAGATAATGGATATTAAGTAAATCAGAAGTGCACAGGTTCCGGTACAGAGGTAGGTGCAATGATAAAACTTATTGCATTAAACTATACCTTCTTGAAGCACTGTCGTAGGAAGTCTGTGATATCTGGAGAAAGACTATCGGGAATAGGAGGGTTATCATCCTGACACAAAACCAGAAAATGGCAAAGGTTTGTCACTGTTGGCTAATAGCTTTTGCATCTTTTTCAGGAGAAAAGTGATTTACAACAAGGAAGCATAAGAAAGACAGGAAGAGACCAAAATTTTACTGACTTGACTAATGCAAACTCAAAAATGTTGTCAAAACCTGAACAATACGAAAGAGGGCTGGCATGGGTTGCAGATCATAGTAAGGAGGTACACATGTAAGAAGTTCGATAACAGTGCATCCAACGCTCCAAATGTCAGAAGCAGCACAAACTCCGGACATTTCAATAACCTGAAACAGAAGTTGGGTATAAGTCGACACGCACATAAACAGGTAAAAGTGTTGCAAAGTAGACGTTTAATATGTACGAAACAAAAATATACTTCCAAAAATTACATACGAAAGTTAACCTATACAGAATATGGTGATGAAAAATAGAATATCAACAAAGGTGTACCTCAGGAGCCATCCAGTAAGGAGTTCCAACCACTGAGTGAGTGTTAACATCAGCCTCGTTCAGTTTAGTGGCAACTCCAAAGTCAGCAAGCTTAACAAGACCCTGAAGTATGAGACAGTCAAGTATCTATCTAAGGAAGAATAGCCTAGAAGAATTTTATGTATCCTAGGATACATCAGATCTTGAAACAAAGACAGTGAATACATGCCTGAGAATAACTAATGAAATCCATAAGGTACCGAAAAACACACCTCCTTTGTCGTCAAAATATTTGCACCCTTGATATCACGGTGTATGACACCCTGCTCATGAAGATATACTAAACCTTCCAAGACCTGTATTCACTAGTTAGTACATATTGCAAAAAAGAAACTTAACTAGAAAGAGAGATATATACAGACCTGAGCAATGTAAACAGCCACCAACGATTCTGGGAAAGGTCCAAATTTATTTGGTTTAATAATGTTTGCAAGAGAGCCATTCTCAACGTACCTGCAAACAGATGATTGAATTTGAGTTTCCAGACCATAGTCCAGCGTGAACCAAAATAAACACAAAATCCACTTACTCCAGAATAATGTGAAGGTGAGTCTTTGTCTTCGAGGACCCAAGATACTTCACAATGTTTTTATGGTTCAAGTTCTGCAATGATATATCATCTTAGAAGACATAGAGGAAGACTGGATATTTACCAGTTTAACCATTTATCAGAAGAAGCCAAATTTCAGAAGGTAACTGATTTGATGTAAGTTCATAGATACTTAACATTAAGATCCCAACTTTGTAAAACATTTGAGAAACAGGGTCAAGCTCTAGGTGAAATAGAATATGCATACCAGTCCTAGTCAATGTTAACGCTAAAGAATTTGTAATGGAACAATGATTGTGGGATATGGAAGACAGAAGGTACCTTCAACAGATCAATTTCTTGCTGCCCAACAGCCAAGAACCATCCACATGTAAAACCAGGATTAAGTCAGCATAGCAGTGGGGAGGAGGATTCGAGACCATACTCGATCCAATAAAACGGAACAAATAACGAAGATAGATAACAAACCATTATGGTGTTAAGATCCTCTTGAACAATATTTTCCAATGAGACTTGTTTAATGGCCACAAAGTCTCCATTCTCCAGGTCCAATCCTTTATAAACTCGACCATAAGCACCTTTACCAATTTCATCTCCCAGCATCTGCGCTCAAAAATCAGGAATCAAGTTCACAAAATCACAAGAGAAAACTTCAGGCAGACGAAGATCAATAAAAAAAAAATCAGTTTTGCCCGTTGGTCGAAGAATTCCACAACGATTTAGCGTTCAATTGGCAGAGCTAAAATCGAAGCTGAGCCGTAAAACCCAAATCCCAGAATCGCGGAAGAAGAAGCTTACATATTTGTTGTCGAGAGTCTTTGATTTGTGGAACTGAGATGACGTCATTTGCCGCGCCATCTCTTCTCGTTGATTCCTCCTCCGTCAGCAAAAAAAAATGCAGCGAAAGAATTGCTCCTCAAAGAAACCGATCCATTTACGAGGGAAAATTTCACAATGAAATAAGAATTAGGGTTTAATTATTTGAGAAAATTGAAGGATTCGAGATGGGTTTGAAAGATCAGATATATTCAGATGCCAGCCCTAATACAGCACTGATAAATTATGGCAATCGATAAATAAAAATTAAAAAAAAAAAAAAAAAAAAAAAAAAAAAAAAAAAAAAAAGGNAAAAAGGAAAGAACACAACTAAGGTTTTGGGTTGGGAAATTGACTAATGTTAATTCCTCATGCGCCAGTATTCTTTATTGTGGGGCCCATACTTTTTCTTTCTTTACGATTTCACCCCTCTGTTTCCCGATTTGTAAAATATCTGGCCTTTTGTTCAATTACCGATTTTAATCATTTTAAAAGCCTGTCCAAATATTTAATGCTTCTTTCATTAGTTTCTGTCAATCTTAATTAATTATTTAAAATCAAGGTGGTTAGTATTCATTAATGTGTTATCAACAATTTTAAACATTTCCTTCAACAAAAATAAAAAAACAAATTTTAAAAATTTTGTTATAATTTTCTCAATTATAAGAGATGGGATAATCAGATGTTTATGGCCAATCAAACTATATTTTATAACAATTTCATCCGTAATACAAACGATTAGAAGTAGCTAAATCCAGGCAGATAAAATAAATATAAAATGATATTACAAAAAAAAAAATTTAATATATTTTTATTAGTGTCTTCATGCATGCTGATGACAAAAAAAATAAATAAGATTACAAGCGCGTAATCACCAACGGCCAAAAAAAGAGAGTGAGCAAAAAGTCGGTAGGTTCATTGGTAACATCAGTAGACTAAGGAAGAGAGAGAAGAATGTGAAAAAAAAAAAGGAGCTAACCAATCGAAGAACTCAGAGAGATCACGAAACCCTAGCCGAAGAGAGAGAACTCTGCTGAAGACGGCGGAGATGACGTCATCTGGCGGGAAGAAACCAGTCACCAAGAAAACGACGCCGTGTTGCACGAAGATGGGGATGAAGAGGGGACCATGGACGGTGGAGGAGGACGAGATTCTTGTGAGCTTCATAAAGAAAGAAGGAGAAGGACGGTGGCGATCGCTTCCCAAGAGAGCTGGTTTATTCAGATGCGGAAAGAGCTGCCGTCTACGGTGGATGAACTATCTCCGCCCGTCGGTAAAACGCGGCGGTATCACTTTCGACGAGGAAGATCTCATCCTCCGCCTTCACCGCCTCCTCGGCAACCGGTATATGATATATACTAATTATTCAGATTCACTAGAAAATTCACAATTTTCTCGTATATTAATTTCAAATATTTTGTAGGTGCGTGTCTCTACGCATAAACTAAGTTTTTTTTTTTTTTAAGCTAGGGTTTAATTTCTTGTGCTTAAGCATCAAGATTCTGATTCTTGATCACATATTTTAGGGGGTCAATTTAGCACTATACACATATGAATTCTTTTTATTGTGACAGACAAAACACTTAAATTTGATTCTTGATTGTATTTTTCGAAGAAAATATTAAATTGTTATTCAATTGAAGATTAAATCAAATTTTTGTTCTAAAGCTAGTAGTAGTTATATAGGGATCGAGCTCTTGTTTTATAGTAATTAATCGTTATTGTTTAAAAGTCACATATATGCTTCACGGTGATTCTATGGTGTAATAGGTGGTCATTGATAGCGGGAAGGATACCGGGAAGGACAGATAATGAGATCAAGAACTATTGGAACACTCATCTTCGTAAGAAACTCTTAAGACAAGGCATTGATCCTCAAACCCACAAGCCTCTTGATGCAAACAACACCCATAAACCCGAACAAGAAGTTTCCGGTGGACAAAATCCTCTAGAGCCTAATTCTAGTTCTCACACTGATGATACCGCCGTTAATAGCGGAAATGGAGCTAGCAAAATCAGTATTAGCGTCTTTGGTGATGAAGACGAAGAAGAAGGCTTTGGTTTCTGTTACGATGACAAGTTCTCGTCGTTTCTGAATTCGCTTATCAATGATGATCCTTTTGATAGTAATTTTCCAATTTGTACGGACGAGATTGTTGGAACTTCGTCGAGCTTAGGACGTGACCAGAGACCAGAAGATATATAACTGACCGATCGTGATGTCTTCTATATCTACCATGCTTCGAGAAGTGGTTACTCATGTGATTTCAAAGGTCGGTATATATGTGTGCTAAGTTGTTTTGTGGTGATCTGTGTGATTACAAAATGACTCCTATATATATGTGTAATCGATAATATAATCCTTTATATATATATATGGATATATATATCTCTCGTTCTATTTGTTTAAGTTCCATCAAACAATTAATTGTAGTCCGTTTGTAATGTACGAAACTTGAAATTAATAAAACTTAACGTTAAAACTAAAAATCTAAAAGTTTATATACTAAAGGATAAATTTGACCAGAGTATGTAGCTTAGTGTTTGAACTAGTGCTGTTATTGTGTAAACCACCCGGGTTCAAAAGGATAAACTCCCTTTTCATGTAACACTAATTAACTTTAAATCAAAACTCAAACATAGTCAATTATTTTTATTAATTTTGTTTTTTAATAAATATTTCAATCACAAGTATGTACATGCATGTATGTTTGCCAAGTAATGCACATGTATCTTTATAAATATTTATAGACCAGAGTTGAGTGACGATTAACGCACGGACGAATCACCAACGAGATTATATGTTACTAAAATGTCTATGCATGCGCTTTATTTTGCAGAGTCACTGTTTAACATAATCTTATGTATACTTACTTCATCATAATCTCGTTGGTGATTGGTCTGTGCGTTTTCTTCTCCAGTTCTCAGTTCTCCCTCAATAATTCCGTTAAATCAAAAAGAACACCATGCCGTTTTCACATTGAGCCTTTTCACGTCTCCACATTTACGCCACACAAAAACGCCAGGAGACTGACGTTGTTAAAGCAAAGATGGGCCCAAACAATCAGTAGTGGGCTTCAGTGGCGTTTACTAACCTATTAAAGCCTACGAATTTATACTATAGACCAAGCTTAATATAATACCGTTAGATCTAATCGTGTCAAATACGAGCCGTTAGATTGATTGACGTTTACATAAGTTGACTTAAACGAACTTCGCATGCGAGTATTCTGCTCCGACCTAACCTTCTCTCTGACTCTTCGGTTCACATCATAACTGTACAACTGAAATTCTTTGGCGCAACCAAAAATGATGTCTTATCGAAAATCCCATAGGCTGTATTTTAAGAACTTTAAATTTATATCTTAGATATCGTCATTTATAGATTGGGTGCTGGATACTGGATTTATCTTCCAAGATCTCTCGTCGTACCAAAGTAAGAACAAAAAACGTTATAAACGTGTGTCTCGTGACTAAAAAATTCAAAAGAAATAACATTTCAACGAAGGAGAACAATAAAACCAATAAAATCGAGCATATATATACATGGAATACATATATGGACATGCATAAAACACACACATTCATTTGCATAGACACATCTATACGCGCAATTATGTCGATAATCAAAATAAATAAACAAATTTGATGAACAGTAAAGCTACGTACCGATATGAAGATAATGGTCGCAGAGAACTCAGACACACAAGCTACTCTTTTGAACGTTATTGTTCAATGTTTTTTGTTGTTAAGGAGTGTTCAATGTTCCTCTCTCTATATATATGGATATATCGATGGATATATGTTGAGGATTTGTATTAATTATGTAAAGCTGAATTAGGTTAAAAGAAACGCAAGAATTGACCGGTAGATTTTGGTCTCTCGTTTGTGTTTACAACGGAAAGCTTGATCTTATTATTTGGAGATAATCAATATTAATAAAGGCTATAGAACCTGTTAGGTACCAACTAATACTCTTCATCAGTTTAATTACCTCATCTGCGAACGTCTCTCTCTCTCTCTCTCTACAAGTTATCGCCATTGTAGAAGGTAGATGGTTGTCTCTTTCTTTTTATCACATTTTGTCTTGTTTATAAGCATAAAGATCTTATTTATTTTTCTTTTAAAATAAACAATTCATCAGTTAAACTCAGACCATATATGGTCTTTGGTTCTGGACTCCTCAAAGAAAAAGTTTTGACACTAAATTGTATAAACTTCAATAAATTGGAGTTATTGAGGATAGGTCCTACCTCACATACCAGCCTATTCTCTGAGCAAACAACTTTCTTGGTCATCTAACATTGTGGTTCCACTTTGGTGGATGCATTGATGATCATTAATCAAAGAACTAGGTGTACGATATTAATAATATATCTGTTGTCTAATTCCTCGTATTGAAGATCCGAATCCTGATCACTTGGCAAATCGCAATGTCCATTCTTTTGCTACCTCGTCATGCTTCTCTCTATCCGACAAGTAGAGCAGTGCAATCACTGGTAAAGCTGGATTATCTGGTAAAAGAAAAAAGAGCAAAGACTGTATGTTAGAGAAAGGAAAATACTAAGGAACTTTCTTAGGCAGGTCTGACATGAGCGGGCCAATTCATCAAAGGACTTGAAATTGTCTGAACTGATGCCTGAGAGTAGAGTAGAAACTTACAATGTTCAGGTTTTAAGAAGATCGATCTGATGGCTTGTAAGACTTTTGTGATTGTAAGAGCTGGGCTCCAACTGTCTCTTAGAATATCCACGCTTAAATTCCCCGCAGTATCGACATTGCAGTGGTAGATCCGAGTCTTGAACACCACCTGAAAATCCTCAACCTCTTAACCAAAGGACTCGAAAAAAAGAAGTGAAACTACTGACGTAATGAACGTGCCAGCTCAAGATTAGAACCGATAGCTTGATTCTCTCAGAACCCAAAAGGTCAAGAGTTTGCTACAAATGTATCCTGAGACTTTGATGTAAGAAAGAAAACTATGTATCTCCTCCTGCCAGACATTGAAACTCTAGATGATCTCTGTTTCAAAATGCGACGAAGTTCAAGCCTTAAGCAAAAGACCAAGAGAGATAATAAAGTTGAAGAACGCTCATTGATTTTCAGTAAATAGTGCTTCCTAAAAACATCAGCTAGCAACTAAGCATTCTAATCAAACTTATAAAAACCGTAAATCAGTAAATGCATCCCATTTTGTTTGTGCCACCAATAGATGAATTGCTTGAAATTCTGAGAGAACCCATTGTTTGTTTTGAAGAATTCACGAAAAATCAGCCAGAGGATCCATGCTCATACCTTTGGAGGTTTGAAGGGATAATCAGACGGAAAAATTATATCCAGAAAAAAGATCCCTCCTTGATACGGAGTTCCTGCAAAAGTCGAATTAAACCCAAATCAAAAGACTTGAAACCTAAAAAACTTGATCGGCTCTTCTTAGAAACATCTAAAGAGAGAATAGGAACTAACCCAAGGGGCCAATAATGGTAGCGATCCAGTGGTAGAGATTATCTCCCTTTGGCCCAGCCGAACAATCAGGAGGTGGATCCACGTTAAGCTCCGCCATCTCTCTCTGTATCCTCTTCCCAGAAGCAGAAACAGAAGTCTTAGCTACCCAAGACGACGCAGTTCCAGAATATCCGGCGTACATCGCCGTCGGTAACGGCCTAAACCTCCCGCTTCCGCCAGGTGTCATCATCTCCCGTCGTCCTCCCTGTCCCTACTCTACTTATCCAACCCATTACTTCAGCGTTTCCGCTCGCATTCCATCGGGAAAAGTTTCTTAAACGCCGCGTTTCGGTCCGATCAATTAAACAAATTAAGCAATGATCGCTGACGTGGCGAATAACAAAGAGAATAACAATTTTGTAACTTCAAAAAAAAAAAAAAAAAAAAATTCCCCAAACTGCTCTACGTCAATAATTTTGGACAGGTAAAAAACTTAATTACATATATCAAATATTCCTTTTTTTTGCTAAAACAATATAAAATATTCTTGTGTTTGGATTTTTTTATTCACAGAAGTAACCATGTGTTTTTACCACGTGAATCCGTAGTAATATCGATAAATGATTATTCAAAAAACGCAAGTAAAAGGCACATCATTTTGGAAAGAAAATTAAGATTCTCCATTGTCAGAGCCTAAGAGTATCGTATCGTTTTTTTTTTTTGGCTGAATACCAATAATAACGCAAGCTCTCCATGATTCTCAATAAATAACAATGATTCAATTGAAAATGATTATTTTTTTTTGGTTTCGACAGCTTTGAAAATGAAATTTAAATCACTCTAATTCGAAGATTGTATTGTTCAAAGATGAAGACAAAAAGACTGAGAACATGTGATCTCTCTTTCTAGCTACACTTACATTACACCAAAGTAAAACAATAAATACCGGTAACCGGAAAAAACCAAGCTGCCGGTAGACTTCTTCGGTAACTACAAAACCGCGTTTTGGCCCACGTTCTAGAAAAGCCGGTCAGGCTGAAGTAACAGTAGTAGTGAGGCGAGAGCTAACAGTGCCGAGAAGGGAAGATGGTAGATGGAGATCATAAGTGCGTTTGCGTTCCCTCCTAATGGACTTACGGGTCCTAACGCAGTCGGAGGAAAGTTTCCTCCCGTTGCGTTTGCGTTTGAGCTGAGATAGATGAAAAAAGATTTCAAAGAGTTAAAGAAAAAGTTTCATTTTCAAAAGGTTTAGAAACTTAAAAAAGACATAAATTGGGATCCTTTACCTTCCCATATATGCACATGTTCCATAGCCTGCAAAACGCACAGGCCATCGAAATTTGAGATTTAAGCGATGGCAACAACGCGATAAAACTGATCAGAGAAAGAAAATGAGAAGCTTACTGGGATCTCTAGTCGTAGTAATGGCCGTACCACCAAAATCACAAGTTCCACCTGCATTTTTCATCTTCTGGTAATAGTTATTGTAAGCAAAAGAAGCGTGGCTCTTGGTATCGTTCGGGAGGTAGCACGGCTGGCCCGGTTGAATCAAGGCGCAGTTAGCTCGGCCTTCACCACAAGCCCAATCTAAACCGTCCTGCAACTTGGCGTCATCAGCATCCGCTTTAGCCACGCAGAACAACAATGAACCGTTTAGAGCTGTGGAGTCAGGGCCACCACTCAAGCTCAGAGGATAAACCGAGGTCCCATTCGGAAAGAAAATCCCCCAGTTTCTTTCAGAGACTGGCCCAGACCGCTTGTCTTCGTTGTAAAGCTCGTAAATGTATGTGTTTATTGGCATGTCTAGTTGGCTTGGAGGGCCTGAGTTGTTCAACACGCGCTTGATCAGATTGCTGTTGAATGTCTCTGCGTTTTCTTTGGTTGCAGCCGCTTCATCACCTCCACCTAACGAAGGCCAGCCAGTTTCCGTGACAACGACAGGAATCTTGGAGAAGTTCAAAGCTTTCATGGAGTAATAAGCAGCATCAACCATAGCATCAAACATGCTGTTGTAATGAAAAAGCGTGTTGGGGTCAACAATCTGCTTCACCGGAGAAAGCTGCATGAACAAGGCGTAATCGAGCGGGAAAATCCCCTTTGCAGTTGTGTAACCGTAGTAAGGATACGCGTTTAACATGAAAAAAGAATCGGTGTTCTTCAGAAACTGGAGAAGCTGGTAAACAGTTGTGTTCCACGACGGGCTAAAGGTCGATGTAGATGGAGGAAACGGCCTAGGCATGATCTCCATAGACATTGGGCTCGAAACTTTGACCTTGAAGTTGAGATTGGAAGCCACAAGAGCCTTGTGAATGTTGTTGAGAGCCGAGGCTAGAATCGGCGCCACGTGAGGAGCTGTGGTGAGAACTTCGCTACCAACAGCAATGGCGGTTATGTTAGTTGAAGGCATATAAGCAGCGACGTTCTTGTTAACCCATAACGCTGCTGCTGAAGGATACCGTCCGATTCTGAGGATTTCTTCGTTGGTCACACCCACCATTACTTCGATACTGGTGTTGGCAAATGCTTTGAGCATGTGGCTATTGGCATCATAGAGACGGATGTGTGTGATTTGTCGCGATTTGAGAAGCGTTACAATGTCCGAAGGCGATGGCATGTTGGTGAGATCTGTGCCGATGTTTACGCCGATGTATGCAGCTGAATAAAGAATCAGAGTTAACAGATTCAGAGTCTTGAAAATTCATCAGATAAAGGAAAACTCAATAGATATGATGTGATTAGATGAAATTACCGTTTGTACAGGCAAGAATGGAAATTAGGAGCAAGATTGCTTCTGCAAACCATTTCGGAAGCAGCATTGTAACAGAGAGCTTGAAACCCGAAACCTACAGAAAACTCTGACAAGTTCAAAATTGAGTCATATGGTAATGAATTTGAAACCCAAACATGACATGGATTGTAGATTTCTCACTCTTAAATCAGCAAGCACTAATTTTTCTTTTTCAGGAGAGTTATAATTGGGACTGGTCAAATATGGTGAGAGCCCTAAAATCACATAAGCAACTTTAGATATTAAGTGAGGATTTCCGACACAAGTAAATTAATGGGGTCTAGAAACTAATCAACGCTTTGAGAATACAACGAGCTCAACAGTAAACAATAACCTATCGAGCATTCGAAAAGCCACGCTCTTTTTTTTTTGTTCTTCTTATCTTTACTCTTCTGTCGTTTCGTTATTTCAGACATGTTCTCTGGAAATGGAAGATGCAAGAGAAAGCTGGTTCGGACACTAGCTATTATAACAATGCGACAATAATAAAAAACCCAGATTCAAAATCAAGAAAATGTTACTGAGTACCTAATTCGAGCTTGCCCGCTTCCAGATTCACTCGGCGAGAATTCAGATCACGGAGAAGAAATTCAGGGGATAAAAGAAAGAAACAAAAATAAAAAAAAACCTCGAGGTTTTGCCTGTAGAGACAGAACTGGGCTTAAGCAGGTTTAGAGATGTTTGTATATATAATGAACCCACCAAGAGAAAAAAGTAAAGACTTTTTCTTTTCTTTCGGCGAAATTATTTTCGAAATTGGAGGAATGGGAAAATAAGAAAACAGAAAAGAAAGAAATTAAGAGATAGATGTGCTCAGTTAACTTGGTTCCACCTTCACTTTAATGCGTAGGAAACCAGAAAGGTGTGTGTGTGTGGAAGGAGAGGCTTCAAAGTTCAAAGAGCTAACTAAACTATTATCAGTAATTAATTAAATAATTATACATCTAATAATACATCTTTATTCTTCACACCTATACCCCACCCTTCTTAATAAAATTAATATGTACAAATATGTAAAAAACAAGAAAACAAGATTTTGAGTAGCTGTAGACTACAGTTTCCAGGCTCTTCTCATCTTCTTTCAGGTTTTCCGTTATATGCTTTTTTTTTTTTTTTTTTTTTTTNTTTTTTTTTTGAATAACCGTAGGAGGAAGATTATATGCTTTTGAATCAAGAGAAAGATCCATGTGTTTCCTAATTTCACGTGCATGACTTCCAAATGTTTTTTTCTAGGAACATCCGATTGTTTCTTGGATGCTCTAATTATTTTTTATTTGGATAAAGGTGGGCAAATTTTTTGAACTAAACTGAATTGTCTCGAACCGAATCAAAATTTCTGAACCCGAATTCAAAATGAATTATAAAATTATCCGATCAAAATATAAATTTATATATCGAGTTACCTAAACTGAATCGAACTCGAAATTTACAAAACTAAATCGAATTATCGAGCTAACCAAAATTTATAATATAGAAAAATATATATAAATATACTAAATATCTATAATATTAATTGAAATCAATTAATTATTTTTTTAATAAAACTTTTAGTTCAAATCCGAACCGAATATGAAATTGAACCTAATTTTTTAAAACCAAGTTGGACCGAGATCTATATTTTAATTTCAAAACCAAATTGGTTTTAAAATTTTAGAATCCAAAAAATTCGGTCCCCTGCTTTTTAGAATCCAAAAAATTCGAAATCGGAATCCAAAAATATCTTCTATTTTTATTTTGGTCAAACATCTTCTATTATAAAATATCTTCTATTTTACTTCCTTTTTCTTTAACATATCACAGATAGACTTTGAACAAATCGACTACATATCGGTGTTCGTTTTTAGTGATATCTACCGTCTAGTGCGTTATTTTGAAATTCATACATTTTAGATCTCTCTACTTCAGCTTTGTCGTAAATTCTCCAAGTTTCTGTAAAAAAAAGAGAGAAATAATTATGGACATTATCGCCGTGCATTTAGATCCAAGATACGTGCTCTACGGGAAAACTGAAATTTCAAAATAAACGTCCAGAAACCTGCGACGACCATTTAATCGTCGTCAACACAGTCAACACTTTCATTTGTCACATCATCGTTGACTTCTGTTGGATTAAGAGACTCGGACATAGTAAACGCAAGCATATCTTCTGACCACTTGGAATTAATAATTTGGAAATATTAGAAAAAGGGTAAGAAAACCCCCCGGCATCTTGCTTGCAATTAAAAAACAAAAACAAAAAAAAAAAAAATTTTAATTGATGTTTGATGGGGAAAAAAAGTTAGAAAAATAGAAGAACGGCTAATTCCTACCTTTATAATTGGTGGCAGTTCTGATGTGAATATGTATTCGTGATTTGTGCGATTACATATCCAAATTCATGATTAATTTATATTTATATTTTAATTTAATAAAATTAGCGAATTCATATTTTGACATTAATTCCGTCGAATACCAAATTAAAATATAATAAATGGATATAATTTAAAAAAAAATTATAATAAATGGTTATGTTAGGAATTAATAATAAAATAGTAAATATAATATATTCGAGTAAAAATGAAAGTAAGTAGGTAACTATTGAAGTAAGCAAACCTCCATTTTACTTTTAGAGTTCTATATTTAAAGTAAAAAATAGAAACAAGTAAACAACTATTGGAAATGATCTTAATAAAATTAATAATTATGTATATGTAAAAAACCGAAAAACAAGATTTTGAGTAGATGCAGACTACAATTTCCACACTCTTCTCATTGGTTTTTCCCGTTTTATTTAAATATGATTTTGAATCAACAGAAAGATCCATGTGTTTTCTAATTTCACGTGCATGACTTCCAAATGTTTTCTTTTTTAGGGACATTCAAATGTTTCTTGGATGCTCTAATTATTCTTGATTCGGTGATTCCTTTCATCACCAAAAGTTTTTAAATTACAAAATATCAGTAATTCCTTTCATCACCAAAAGTTTATAAATTACAAAATCAAATATCTTTTTATTTTTTTTAATATATCAGAATCGAGTCGATCGACTACATATTGGTGTTCGTTTTTAGTGATGTCAAGTGCATTATCGTGTTTACTGATGTCAAATTTCTTCAAAAAGAAAAAGAAATAATTATGAACATTATCGCCGTGCATTTAGATCCAAGCAACGTGCTCTACGGGAATACTGAAAATTCAAAGGACTTCCAGAAACCTGCGACGACCAAGACTTTTGTCGGATTAAGAGTGAGTTTCATAAATCATCTGACCAATTGGAACAAATAATTTGGAAATATTAGAAAAGCGGTAAGAAACAGCCGCCCTTTTGGCATTTTGCTTGAAAGTAAAATGAAAAGAAAAGCTTTTTTTATTTGATGCTTGAAGGGGGAAAAAAAAAGAAAACAGAAGAAAATAGCTGGAAAGAGCGAAAGGCCGATTCAAAAACCAATGGAAGCCATACGTCAAAAAGCCCGCACATTTCCTAATAGGCCTATCTTTTTTTCACCATAACAATGCTAGATGAGATCTAAATAGATATAGGATGACAAAAAGCACATGCTACTTCAAAGTCATGTCTCAAGATCATACATGGATCAAACATAAAGCAAGATACCATCAGCACTACAGAGATCTGTCTTAACACTTGTCTAAACAAATACTTAAAGCAAGAGATTTCAATGCAAACAAATATCTGATAAAGCAAAGCTAACAAACAAAGACTGCAGAACTGAAGAGTAGAGAGATACATGGGTGTGTAAATCACTGGCTTGGAGAACGATCTCCATTTCGTTCTCCACGAGGGCTTGGGCTCCGGCTCCTGCTTTGCATACGGACCGGGCTGCGGCTCCTGGCTTGTTCAGGCGTGTAGCTCCTGTTTCTCCTTGGGCTCACGCTTCTTCTGGGGCTCCGGCTCCTGCTGCGGCTCTTCACCCTCCCAGGACTTCCACTGCGAACCCTTGAGGCGTTCTGCGGTGGTGAGCGAGAGTATGACCTCTCCTTCTCGAATCGTCTATCCTGAGGTGAGACAGACCTGCCATAAAACAGAGTTGGAAAGAAGAGAGTGCTTTTTAATCCATCAGAGAACTGTAATGACATCTGACAGTGAAATTCGGACAGGCAGCAGAGCTAGTTTACCTGGATTGATGTCTTTTAGGGGGAGGAGAATTATAGTCGCGACTTCGTGATCGGGTTCTACCACCACGACGAGGGGGAGGAGAACGAGAGTACCGAGGAGGAGAACGTCTTCTGTCTTGGAATCTGTTGCTTCTACAAACATGAAAAGTATACAAGTTGAGATCAAGTCATCTCTTCGGATTGTAGAAAAAATAATCCTTCTCTGGTGTCCACACATTACAGAAATTTTTCAGAGAAAATAGCCCAATTCACCTTCCACCTCGATCCCTTGTTCTCATCTCAGTTGGCTTCTTTCGGTTTTCTTCTGCAAATACGACAGTCAGCTCACGACCAAGGAGAAGATAACCATCCATGTGATGTTTTGCTTCAGCAGCATCAGCAGGATCCACATATTGAATGAAACCAAACCCCCGTGGGTCTCTGCAACAAATCCAATAAGCAAAAAATTCTCAGACTTGGAACCAACAACACAGTGACCAAGGAAGATGTACTACTCTGACAAGAAGCCTTTTGAACAAAAGTTGGCATTACAATCTCCTGCAATAGAAGCCATCATGATAAACATGAAAAAAGCAAGCACTTGCCTGCAAACCTTGCAAGTTTCAGTATAAAGATGACTTCTCCAAGACTTGATACATCTTCAAATTGAATTCAAACCCAACTTCCTTCCAACCTTCACTACCATTTAGAACATCTTCCAAAGAACTCTAATTACTTCATTGGTCTCTTCAATTCTTTAGATTCACTGTTAAACCTCAACAACTTCAATAAACACACTTTAAGTGTGATCGAACATGGAACACGTCACTATATTCTTTCCCTAAAGTGACTAGAAGAGTATGAGGTTTTAGGGGTAACTATATACCTACTAAGGCTGAAAGTTCATTCAAGCGAAGATAAAAAAACCTTCAAAGCTCCAAAGGTGACTATGGGAAAATTGGATATAAAAAAGGAGATGTGTAACATCAAGACACTTTAGAAATTCTTATAAATCAAGACTTCATGAGCTGCAGATGTGGAATGGCTACAGAGAAGAGAAAAATGCAAGACAAACAGGATTCACAAAAAGTAGTTTACGAAGCAAATAAAATGCTAAGATATAGACACGATCTAATTGAAGAAAAAGTAAAATAATGCCTTGGGTGTTCGATTGTGTCCTATCGACTGAGCATGCTCACCCAGTATAATAATCCCTTGGAAGGTAGATATCCTTGAGAGGACCAAACTGCTCAAACGGCCTCCTAAGGTCTTCTTGCCTGGAGAAAAGAGAGTAGGTAAGCAGAGAAGAACAATTTAATAACAACTAAAAGTTAAGAAAATAACAGAGTCAACCTATTGCAAAGAAATCAGAAAACAAAAGTTCATACTATCATGCTATCTAGAAACGGTACATCTTACAAACTTCATTTATTTCTGCCACAAAACAAGCATCCACCGAACCCAACATATCTATCAATCTATGATGATGAGTTATACATTAAAAGCCTTTCACAAGAAGACTAAATATGGGATCACGAAACTTACAAGGCCACAAAATCATTGCAAAGATATGATCCAAATAATCTCAGTAAAAGAGAGAAGAAGGCAGTAAAATGGAATTATGCACAAAGTAGTAAAGAATATACCTGCAATCATGGCGAAGGTTGCGAACCAAAAGACTAGTTGGGAGATCCCTGTCACGACTGCCACCATATCGGCCACGGGGGCTAGGGCTACGGCCCCTTCTCCCATAACCCCTTGGTGGTGATGGAGTATAGCTCCTTCCCCTCATTGAGTCTAGACTTCAATCTCTATATCAATCAAGCAACCAACAGATACTGAGTTAGAAAATGTCCAGATATGATTGGATGCTTAAGCAATGGAAGAAAAATCGCAGAAGCTAGCACACCAGCATAAAAAAAAAAACCAAACCTAAATTCACGAATTCTAAGCCACAAAAACAATTAGCAAATGTGGATTAACAGAAAAATAAAACCAAATTCTGGATTTAGAATAAAGTACAAATATGCTTACTCAGCAACGTATTTTAGTCAACGCTGAAACACAAGCTTCTCTTTCAATTGAATTACTATAAATGACATAACAAGAAAGATCCATCCTCTCAACGAACTTTTAACCAATTATACAAATCTGAGATCAATTTGATATAATGGGACCCGAAAATCGATAAAAATTTGAACTTTTAATGGTATCAGAAACGAAAATCTCCGATCTGCTACGGTTCCGTCCTTAGTTACCGCGAAACCATGCAAAGGTAGAAGGAATCGCGACCGATAAAGTCGACGATAAAGTAAGAAGAAGGAGGAGGAGAAGAGTTAAGCTTCGAGAGGCTTACCGCAGCTAAGGACGGTGTTGAAAGAAGGACGGACGGCGAAGAAAACCACAGGGGAAGCGGCGCGGAAGTAATTGGAGAAGAGAGTGAAACCTTATTTTGGTTTTGGATCTTATGGTCTGGAACGAGCGGGTCATTAGGGTTTCTTCAATCTTTATTTATTTTTCTTTTCATATGGTTTGCCTCCATATCCTTTCTTTTTTTTTCTTTGTCAACTTTTGCCTCCAAATCCTTCCGAAAGTTTAGTTTTACCTCATACTTTCTATATTACATGTAGACCCATTCAATGTAAAGATTCCAGTCATTTTCTCAATTGTTATAGAATGAAGAATTTGTTTTACTCCAGTAATTGGAGGATAATTTTTCATATAGAAGTTTGAATCTAGTTGTGGTTGTAGTAATTTAAAAGATTTAAGTATTGGTTCAATCATTTTGGATAATGTTTTTTATTTTGAAAGCAAATAGTTTTAATAAAAAAATTTACATATACGCAAAAAAAAATAACAAAGAAGAAAACGATAAATATTTTTTTTAAATACTGTATTGTAAATTTTTTGTAGTTTGTGGATTATGTAGTTGGCAAAATAGCATTGTTTGAATCCATCTATTGTAACGATAAGATTTTATATTTTTTTAATCTTTTCGACTGATTTTAGTTAGGAAATATTTTGGATATTTTTGTTATTTTAAGATAATTATTTTTTAATTAAAATATAAAAAAAAATTAAAGAAAAGTAACAAGAAAAATGATCCTGGGTCTGTTAGCACAAATGAATCATCTGGGTAAAAAAAGGAGACATCGTGATTCTGATGGGGTAAAAGCAAAATCATGAAAAAACCAAAATAAAGCCCTAATTACCCGTCGGGTCCGAATTCTCAAGACTATAAGACGATTTGGTTTTTTTCTCTCTCTCTTTTCTCACTCCTCGCCTCCTCTCTGTTTCTTACAGCCGACGTTCGTGATCGCCGGTTAGTCTTCTCCCTCTCTCTTCTTCTGTCCATTTGCGGCGGTGATATAATATAACTGGATCTAAAACTACCCTTGTAACGCAATTCATAATGCCTGGCTCTGAAATTTTGTACTTGATAGATTTGTATACATCTAAGGGTTGTATGTTTTCTCTTTTCCTATCTCAAAGGCCAGATTTTTCTGCTTTTATCTTATCATCCGTAGCATTAAGATTTCCATATGTTTTCAGTTCCCCTCTCCTGGACAAGTGTAGCTGCATTCACGCTCTTGGTTATACCACTAAGATTATAGTGTAATCCAGTTTTGTCATTCACAGAAATGACTGAAGCAGAAGCCAAGACTGTTGTTCCTGAGTCGGTGTTGAAGAAGAGAAAGAGGGAGGAAGAATGGGCACTTGCCAAGAAACAGGAGCTTGAGGCTGCCAAAAAGCAGAATGCTGAGAAGAGGAAGCTCATATTTAACCGGGCTAAGCAGTACTCCAAGGAGTACGAAGAGAAGGTGACTTTTCTACAAGTTTTATTTGCAAATTTTCTCTAAAGTGAGAAATGCAAATTCATGGACTTGTTTTCTTCAGGAGAAGGAATTGATCCAGCTGAAGCGTGAGGCAAAACTGAAAGGAGGATTTTATGTCGACCCAGAAGCAAAACTGCTTTTCATTATCCGTATCCGAGGGTAATATGATCTTCTATATGGATGGTGCTACTTCTATTACTGTTTTCTCACTTTGTCTTTGTCTTTCTTTCATCAGTATCAATGCCATTGACCCGAAGACAAAGAAGATTTTGCAGCTTTTGCGTCTAAGACAGGTAACAATCTTATGATGAGAACATGTAACATTAAAACCAAATTTGAAACATAAGGATCGTATCTGACACTTAGATAATTTATTGCAGATTTTCAATGGCGTGTTCTTGAAGGTCAATAAGGCGACCATAAACATGCTTCGCCGTGTTGAACCTTATGTGACCTATGGGTACCCCTCTTCTCTGTTACATTTCAAAACCAATTTTTTGTTTTTTTCCATTTAAGCCTGTTAGTCTTGTCTTACCCATGGACAACTCTCGTTTTCCTCAGATACCCAAACTTAAAAAGTGTGAAGGAATTGGTCTACAAACGGGGTTTTGGAAAACTTAACCACCAGAGGATTGCCTTGACAGACAACTCCATCGTAGACCAGGTGAATACCATCAGCCTATTTCCTGTTAGGATTGCGGTCTGACTATTACTTGGTCCATTTGTTGGATCGAATTGGTCTCAAAGTCTATGCCCTCTCTATATTTACATTCTGCTGCAACGTGGATTCAGGGGCTAGGGAAGCATGGCATAATCTGCGTGGAGGATCTGATCCACGAGATCATGACGGTTGGGCCACATTTCAAGGAAGCCAACAACTTTTTGTGGCCATTCCAGTTGAAGGCGCCATTGGGAGGGATGAAGAAGAAGAGGAACCATTACGTGGAAGGTGGAGACGCCGGAAACCGTGAGAACTTCATCAATGAGCTCATTAGGAGAATGAATTGACTTCTTCTGCGCATTCTTAACGCAAGCGTTTTGCTCTGAAAGTGAAACTCTTAGGAAACGTTTTGTTATAAGTGGAGAAAGTATATTGTTCGCTTCTGTTGCCATCGAGACGGAGACTTTGAATTTTGATCTTCCATGTTTGCGATTGTAGGACTCTGTCATTAATCTTCTTCCATATATTGAATGTTGGTTGCAACTGGAACACCCGAAATCATTATCTACCATCGGTTATTCCCAGATAAAGAGGATGTCGGTGCATACTACTGTTGACAAAAGACGCAAACTTTACATCTATCTTAATTGGGCCAAAGTGTTTTAATTGGGCCTAGATAAAATAATGAGCCCAATATAGAGAGCTTTTATAGTTCTCGATTCCCGGAAGCAAAGTTAGCGATCAGATTGATTCAATTTCACGTCAGACGCAACAACATTAGGGACGACGAGCTTCATGTTTCTCTGCTTGATCTCTCCCCTGTTTCTAAGTCCCTTAAAACATACGAACGTTCGTGCTTCTGTAAAAACTGCTGATTTCGAGCAGGTAGATTCTATTCAAACACATCTCCTAGATGCGTTACAGACAAAATCGGATGCAATTTCGACCAATGGAATATGTATGCTTATGCTTTTGACACAGATGAGCAATGGTTAGAGAGGCTGGTTGACCCTACCCAAAGCCGTCTTTTAGCATGTGCAAGTGAAGCTATAATTTTTTTACATGTTTTTGATGATTATTCTGAGGATTCAGTGTGTGTTAAACAGATAGATTTTCTTACCAAGAATTTACTAGATGTTTCTCTAGATGCGAAAACCAACCATAGCCAGTCTTTGTCTTAGAAGATCCCTAACGCAGAGTCATCATGTTTCTAGTGTCCACCAGATTCATGCATGAAACATGTTTTTTGAAACTGAATCGTTAGAGATTATTGTGTCAAAGAACTAGTGTTATATCCAGCTAATATTCTGCCTATTTAAGCCATATCATTCAAACTTTGTCTCCAAAACTTATCACAATGCCCATGTGGCTTCAATAGTGGCTCGTTAATTAAACTACATAATTCCCAGATCTTATTTTCCGTAGTACCTTGTTGCTGCATTTAGTCTGCCAAACCTGTTCACATTTATGACATTAATCTTTTTAATGACTCCAAGTCCAAGTACAGCTACTTGTACTTGTCTCTGTACATTTCACGATAAGGAGGAATCAGAAAAATGTGCTATTATATTCAAAACTACATCTTCCTTTTTAATTCACTATTTTAATTTCTCCATCTTGGTTTATTTTGTTGACTTGTAATCATGGAGATTTCAAATTTTACAAATCATTTGCAAAGTGCAGAGTAATCTTGATTTTTTTGGTTCTAAAATCAAGATTTAAAATGGAATGTTAGGTGGGAATTGAGATATCAATGCATCTGAATTGCTTGATTTCGTTTGGGTGACAGGTAAGCCGTGGACGATGACAGGTGAGCTATGGAATACCAGAAATGGCTTATGATTTGAAACTTGCTCGAACTTCTCATGAGCCAATGAAAAGTCTCCACACAGAGACTCAAACACAAGAATCACATATAATAAAGGGAATTATGGATGATAAATATCAGACGGAAAGAGACAGAGGATCAGACTTTTGTCCATGGAAGGTATACATTGCATTGAATCTATGGCTCTATATTGGGGTTGTTGTTGTGCAAGCCAGCTTTGTAGCATTATCATATGTGTCTCTTAATTGTAGTTTTAATATGGCTTTGACTTGAAATCGTTGTTTGGGTTTATTTATTTTGGTTTTTTTCTTCTGATTTTGAAATTTGATATGATAAACTTACAAATACAAGCACATGGTCTGGATTTAGTGTACTGATCATTGATCAATTGGTTTCTTTCTCGTGAATATGATTTCCCTTAATTCTCTTGTATATATTCTTATTTTATTTTAATCAGTCTCGAATTGTTGCAGTCCGAAAGTTTTTGCATTATTGTGATGAAATTCTTGTATTTGGTTAGGGTTATTATGGATACTTATTGGCTCCAAATGATAGCTGTTGTAATTAGCGGAAAAATACGGCATGACGATATTTAATATTGTGTTGTATTTGTACAAATTGTTTTAGGGGGGGTTATTGGGAGATGGATTTTTGAAGATTTTTCAAATTTTCAAATTCTATTGTTATTGGTTAGTGGAGTCTTACAATCTTCGTAAATCCATCATTATTGGTTTAAGGACTTTTAAATTCTATCGTTATTGGTTTAAAGACTTTTAAATTCTATACAAATCTCATGTAATTGGTTAGTGGATTTTTATAATCTTGATATTTCAGATTCTATAATTCTTTGAAAATCTGGGTTATTGGGAGATGGATTCAATATATTTTACTCATACAACACAACTTTCAAAATCTCATGAATAACCATGAGATTCTTAAAATTTATG
>OVAY01000576.1:0-51694 GCA_900406395.1 Kernera saxatilis
ATTCAAATTTTGGATTATTTGGGGTATGTTTTAGCACAATGGTATAGTATAAGTATGAATTCAACATAGTGTAATTGTGAGGATATGAAATAACCGATTTCCCTAACTCAAACTATTACTTGAATCATCTTTTTGCGTGTGGTAATTTTACGTTACATTATTTTTTATGAAGTGCCATAGACTAGAACTTGAACAGAGTAAATCAGTTACAAAGTGGACACACCTAACCATTAGACCATTTTATCGGATATAATACATATTTTTCTAAAAGATCAATATATAATTGTTAATTTGGAGAACATATTATTAAACTTCTGACCACATCTAAATTTTATTTTTATTGAATAAATATTGTTTTGACAAATGGGAAAAATAGTGTTGATGGTCCACGGAAAGAAACAGGGTCATGTCTGGATGAGCGGAACCGTGTAAACCATGCCAAGTCAGCAACAAACTGTCTGACGTGGCACTCATGACCACTTCTACGCTTTTGACTTCCTCAAGACTAGACATATTCAACTCTTTTATTTTCATTTAGTTGCCACAAAAAGATATACACACAAGTAATTCTTTTTTAATATGAAATAAATTTCATTAATCTCTTAATTTTGTAGACTAAAATAAGATAAAAAAATAAAGATAAAAATAAAGATAAAAATAAAAAACAACGTGAGCACCACTTAACCTCAACAATTTAATTAATCATAAACGTGAATAAAAAGGTTAAAACTAATAACAAATAAAGTTGGAAGTCGTAATTAATAAAAGTGAGTCTTTTCTAACAACTGGAAAACTTTTTATCTGGGTAAACCAAACCACATCTTGGTAAGAAGTGGACATGAAAAAACATTAAAAATATATAATAATCAATACAAACAATCAAGTAGCCAAAATTTACCACTTTTTTTAAGTAGGAAACTCGTCTTTCTTCGTTTGACTTTTCTCCCTCCATCTTTTATACACAAATGACAAATCATATATATACAGGCACTCATGTACCCTCCCTTTTCCCCTAATCATCACATAATTATTGTTCTTCACTTAAATCATCTTCACACTCACATATATACACACATATTTCTCTCTCTCTCTCTCTCTCTCTCTCTATATATATATATATATATATATATNATATATATATATATATATATATTTTATTCTAATAAAGTGGATTCTATGGATAATAATAGATCGCCAAGATCAAGGGAAATTTTGGGTCCGAGACCAACTCCATTAAAAATCCGTAAAAATTCTCACAAGATCATCAAGAAACCACCACTAGCGCCGCATCCGCCGCCACAAGCACTGCAACCACCACCACCGCAGCTCCACCAGCAAGAACTGTCGCAGCCGCCTCCACCGCGTGGTCCGGTGATCATATACACCGTATCTCCCAAGATTATCCATACACACCCTAATAACTTCATGACATTGGTCCAACGTCTCACAGGCAAAAACTCTGCCTCTGCAACTTCATCCTCCTCTTCTCCATCCACGTCAGCACCAAACAACACGTCAGCAGCGTTTGATGCATCCCGTGGTTCAATATCTCCGGCGGCTCGATATGCTGTTATGGAGAAAGCTAATACCTCGAACGAACAAGGGTTGGTGGGTGGCGTAGAGACCACGGATCAATATTATCATCATCATCATCATCATAATCATCAAAATCGAGCGATCGAACGGCCAAGTTTTTACCCTGCCGGGATTTTATCGCCGGGTCCCACTTCTTTGCCGTCGATATCACCGGACTTCTTTTCTTCGGTTGGACCGACCGACCCACAAGGTTTGTCGACGTTCTTCAATGAATTTAACTCTATCCTTCAGACTAGCCCTTCGACGATACCGTCCCCTTCTTCTATGGACCTCTTCAACAATTTCTTTGATTCTTGATTGAGTTTTTATTTCAAGTTGAACTAGTTTACGAGCATTAGGGAGAGAGAAAGGAACTGTTTTACGTTTTTCATCATTTTTTTAGAAACACTCTGACCGAGTTAGAGGGTTTCTTCTTCTGCGTTTCGTGATGATGACGTCATTTGTTAGAATCAATTTGGCAATTTGATGATATGTGTATTCGTGTTTGGTGGGCGTTTCATAATTTTAAAATTTCTCTTTAATGACTCTTGTCCCTCCTTAGCAGCTGCTGTGTTGCTCATCGACTAATCCAATTGGAAGCATTTATTAATTTACTGTTTGTATTATAAACCTTATGATATTTGGGTTTGTTGGTTTATTTACTTATGGATACATATGGTGGGATTTGAATACCAAATATAGATCGATTAATCAATCAGTGGACTAAAAGTACATTTCACATGTGTAATTGACTTTGTCACCAAAAAAGAAGAATAACAATATATAATAGAAAATGAAGAGCTTGAGTGCAAAGTAGTGACGGGTTGAAATAGCGACGGGGTAAAACATGCGGGGCAAATGGGTAAAAAATATGTGTTAGTTGGATTCGTTACCATCCGGTTTACAGTTTGTGCTAAACCGGCTGATTTTTCTACGACATTCGCCCGTTTGTATCTCTCTCGTACACCATATTCCAATTCTCCAACCGCCATGTCTCTACTTGACCTATTAGGGACTTTATGGCCTCCTTTGAGGCACTCGAATTAGCAAATTGCTCTGCTGCTCATGTTACAACTTCATGAGTTTTCTTGGCTGATTAATGAAGCTCTATTTCTTTTAGTTGACATCTTTGACTCAACCTTTCAAAACCAAATGCATGATTTGTTATTAGATCCACACAAGTGATATATACGCCATGTTCTGACTTGAGACTTGTGAGTATAGTAATAAAACCAAGATTGATTGAGGGCCATTTCAGAGTATGCTTTTACCTCTCTGCTCGTAACTTGATAATTTCTATAAAAAAAACTTAATAATTTCTTGATTCAAGACTTCATTAGTCTTACTCATATTATTGTCTGCTACTCTGCTATACTTATGGAGAAAGAGTGCCCGTGAATCTCCTTTTAGATCGAAAACCAAGAAAACTCTTACATAAAATTAGGAAACATATCTTTCATCTACTAGTTAATCTTCTAGAAAAACTTCTCTAATATACCCATCACGTCCCACTAAATATTCTACTAAATCTTGTAGAGAAATCTTATGACCATCGTTTGTCGGGCCGGGTCATCCAATATCCGGGTCGTTCACTTCGGTTGTGGAAAAGAGTATAAACCAGAAAATTCGAAAAACTGAACAGAAGAAATTGAAATTAAACGGATCATCACAACACTCATGTATTCAAAAACACACACATCTATATATATATATATATTCACATATATTGTTCTCATAATTGGATTCTGCGGGATAAAGAGAAAACATGGACCCAAGACAGAATCCATTGAAAGATTCTCACAAGACTATCAAGAATCCGCCGCAACGTCGTCCTGTAGTCATATACACCGTATCTTCCAATGTTATCCATGTAGACGAAGGAGACTACAAGGCGATTGTTCAGAATCTCACCGGAAAAACACCACCCGCTTCTCCATCCCCTGGTGGTTCCCAATCTCCGGCGTCTCGGTATGCTGCTATGGAGAATGCTCATCAAGCGATCCAACGGCCAACACCTGCCGGGATTTTATCGCCGGGACCCACTTTTATGCCGTCGATAACACCGGACTTCTTTTTTCCGTTGCCGACTACTCATCCACAAGGTTCGTCGTCCTTCTTTAAAACACGTTCTTTTTATTTCATGGGCCAACGGATCTATGAGTTTACAGGCCCGTTAAATTTGGCGCCAGAATGGACCGGGTCGGGTTATACCCTGATTCGGACCATTCACTTCGGTTGTCGAAAGCGAATGAAGGAGAAAAACGAGCGACTTAGAATTTCGATCTGGACACAAGAAGGAGCAAGCAGCTGCAATCGAAGCCTTTTATATTGAAATTAGGGCTTTTTGTTTCCTCATTGCAGACTTGGGATCCCTCGATTTCTTGTTTCCGTCTCCGTCCATGGCAGATGGGTACTGGAACCAGCAGAGACAGCATCAGCCTCCGATGTCGTCGATCCCTCACGGTGGTCCTCCGAAACGTCCCCGTTCTGACTTCGGTGAGCTAAATTCTCTTCTTCTTTTTTCCTCTCGGTGTGTGATTTACTATTTAAACCTCGAGGTCGAGGAGCTTCTTTCTACACTTGGATTCATATCTCATCTAGTTCTTGTTCTAGTGGGCATTGCTGTGCTGATAGTCAAATAGAAAATTATACAGATTTTCACCTTAAGATTGCCTCTTTGCTGTTATTTTTACTAAAAGGAGCTGCTCTGTGTTACTATTGTAGGAGTCTTGTTCTGATTTTTCGAAGTATATCTGTGATCGAATGGTTCTGTGTAGATATAGTGTATGTATCCAAACTACATTTGATGCTATATTAGGCAAGTTTGACCATCAACACACCCGGAACAAACAATCACTGCTTAATAGTTGCAGAATATGTTATTGTGTATACATAAGAGTCGTTTTCATAGGTTTATTACATTAACATGCCTATGAATGTGTTAACAACGTGTGAACTTGAACTGTCTTATTTTTCGGCTTGTATTTTTCAGGCCATGATATGCACAGTTACTTGTCACGGGATGAGGATCGAGGTATTCCTCATTCAGTAAAGGATACCAGAACTATTGGGTCAGCTTATGACCTCTACCTGCAGAATGTGGTACAATCCTTACTCACTTAAGTTTTAATGTCTGGTCTCTTTTTTCCTCGGTGAACTGAATTCTTCCCTGTTTTGTAGCAAACGCCTTCAGTGCCGTCTGACGAAGTTGGTCCGTGTACTGGTGTTGGCATGGGAAGACCAGGAGGTAACAACATGATGCCTGGTCTTCCCATGGGTGAGCTCATGGCTGGGCGTGGTGGAATTCTGCCTCCAGATTTTGGGCCAAATGGTCGAGCTATGGGTTTTGGTCAACAAGATTTAGTTGGTAGGCCTAGCCGGGAACTGCTTCGTCTACCTCCAGATGCATCCAACACTCTATATGTTGAAGGACTTCCTTCTAATTGCTCAAGGAGGGAAGTAGCTCGTATCCTATTTCATGATTCGTTTCAAAAGTTCTTTCACCAATATTTATATCGCCACTTAAGAATGTTTGAGCTGTTCACTGTCCTTAACTGAAGTTTAGATATATTTCGGCCTTTTGTGGGATATAAAGAAGTGAGACTTGTGACCAAAGATTCAAAGCAAGTAAGGTTTACTGGTTTTAACTTGAAGCATTGTTGAGTCTAAATCGTCCCAGAATTTCATTAGTTTTGACTTACGTAAGGATTTTTATGCAGAGGAATGGAGATCCTATTGTTCTTTGTTTTGTTGATTTTGATGATCCTGCATGTGCAGCAACTGCTCGTACCGCCCTGCAAGGTAACTGAGTTTTTCTCTGCTTCCGGAATTGGAATATTTGATCCAACACATATTGAGTTTATGTTGCATTGTTTCTTGTTATATACTATCTTCATCAACATGTTGCGGTTTCCTGAAAGGGAGACACTCGACCTCAGATTTAACTGATGCTACGATGTATTTGACAGGATATCGAATGGATGAAGATGAACCTGATTCCAAGATTTTGCAAATCCAATTTTCCAGAAACCCAGGTCCAAGACCAGGACAACGCGGAGGAAGGAGGTGATGAGTCAGTGACATTTGGGGCACATCAACCAAATGGTAACTTATTGTTTCTCACACTTGATCACATATTCAAATCCTTAGGAGTACTCTCACTCAAAGCAATAGAGATGTATGTAGACACGAGAGTCTAGGAGATGAGGTGATTGGAATCTAAAGTCTCTCTCACTCTCTCTGTTTCCTTTTTTTTCCCTCTTCTTGATAGATTTAGTGCATGATCTTATTAATACTATCTATGAGTCCGAAAATCTGTTACAATCTTTTCCTTTGTATGTGGCCGAATTATACGGATTGGGATTTCGATAGTGTCCTCCGGGATTAGTAGTTGTATTTGTTCATTATAGAATTGGGACAGAATCAAGAACAGTGGCTCATATTACCATCTTTGTTCTTTCCTTTATATGGAATGTTCGTTAATACTGAATAGTTAATACAAAAATTAATTTTAGATTTTTGTTGTTGTTGTGACTCAAGTGAAGTGCTTTTGTAGCTTTTCCATTGCAAGGCTATGGCTTTCATTTCGATTGTTTGTTTGCTTTTGTGTTTATGTTTTAGTGTCTATATTTTCCAAAAAAACCACAAATTTCAGCATTTTAGATAAATATTTATTTGTTAATTTTTAATGTAAACGAAACTAAAATTCTAAGTTTGGCATTTGCGTTTAGAATTAACAGACAATTTTTTTTTCGGTAAAAAAAAATGATGTTTATTTTGACACCTTGATTGGAAAGATGGTTTATATTTTAGAAATATTATTTGAACTGCGAATTTTTTTTCACAATTGGGCGAGATCGAATAATATGTAAAAATTGTCGTTGTGAATTAATCAAAAATGTTAATTTTAAACAATCTTAGACCGTTTTACGTTGACGAAACGCCTAAATTATCTAGGTCGTTTACAGGCTGTTTAGACCGTTTAAACACCGTTTAAATTGTCAAAATTTCATCTGCATTCAAAATTTGATGCTATAGTGAGATTTGTCTACGGGTCGCCTAACTCAATTTCTTGAACACTGTTAAAAAAACTAAAATCCATTAATAGTTTTGCTTTCAAAGAAAAGGTAACATCTTCTAGAGCTTTTAGTTGCTTTTGTTTCCTCGAAACATAATATTTATTTTAAAGTTAGAACTTTATATCTCGGATGTTAAAGGTTCTAATATTTAAAAAAACTAGCAAATCAATTAAGAAAATTCATAATTAGATAAAGAAATCAGTGACACTACCTTTTATCAAAAAAAAAAATCAGTGACACTACCATTTATTTGCTTGACCAAAACAGTCATGAGTCAACACAGATGGCATTGGCGATGAGTACAGAGAGAGATATGGGTATATTCGATATCCAAAGAGCAGATGCTTTTTTTCGCGTCCGACTTTTTTTTGGCTTTTTTGTTCATCATAAATCATCAAGAAGCTTCATGCTCCAGTCCACGTTAATAATTTAACAGTGTACATATCAATCTTTTTCTCTTTTGTTTTTTTCCATCTTTTACAAGCAGTAGATTGCGACTTTTGAGACAAGATTTGATTTCTCATACATATATAGCACATGTCCTTATGAATTATGATATGATTGATATAGAGTACAGACTCATTGGATCAAGTAATATGAGCGGGTAAAGCCTTATTAAAGCAATATATATAACGGGGTAAAGAAATTAAAAGTACGTCCTATTTTTTTTTTTTTTAAAACGTACTATTATAATAAAAAGTTTTATAACACTATAATGCAACATATATCTTGTAAAACTGGTATAGACATTTATAAGAAAATAATTTTTATAAAGTGGAAGTAAAATTCAAGAGAGTTAAGATGAAGAGGATGATGAGAATAATATATGGTGCAACTTAGAAGTAATTTTTTTCCTATATAAATGAAATGTTTCTCATGAATTACTATACGTACTCGATAAGAGCTTTATTTCCATGTACTGCAAAATTTGAAAATACATATATGATCGTTTGTATCTAATATATTGCTCTTTTGTTGTTGTCAACAGTGTATTACTTTAGCCACTGGTTTGGAATAATATGTTGATTAATTGCAACGTGGCCCTAAATAATTGATTCCCTATGATAATAATTTAATGACTTATTTAAAGATAGCATTATATTGAAGTTATTCTTGGCTCGAACAAAGACTAATGTTAGGAGACCGAACAGATTATGTATCATTCATGATTGAGGGGAAAGAGACAAATTGTTAAACAAAAATTTAATTAGTACAGTTTTAAAGAATATTGATTCAAGTGGATCGAAAAGTCTCTGTTCTACAGTTCCTAATATACACTATTATATTGTTTAATTATGATAGTAGATATATAAATCAATTACCGATTAGAGTGGTTCCAAGATATCTTATACTGGAAAAGACCCTCTTAACTACTTTCTTCAATACTTTTGTTTGGGCACTCTTGTATTTTTAGAAGTCTCCTGGAAACAATGACATCTACATTTGTTATAATGTGAATTGTGAAATTTTTATTTGCTGAATTCTAGCTACTTTATCAATTACCACTACATACTATGAATTAATATGTTGTAGCACTATGATTATAGTTAAAAGAATGGCTATATTTTACACAAAATAATCATAAAAGAATTATCAAATAAAATGGGATTAGAGAGAATCAAATCATGACGTCTAGGGACCATTTTGTGAATAAATAACGACTTGAGTTTTGAATTACATCGACTTGCTTCATTCAACATCCAACTATTTTTTTGGTTCAAAAAAAAAAAAAAACGAGTATTTAAAATATTTCTTTGTAGGAGAGTATGCTAATTATTTTGAAGAAAGAACGCACATACGTACAATTTAGTCCCTATGATTGTATTATTAATTGTTTTAGTCTTCATTGATGTAAACTTATTTTCTTCTATAATAATATTTCCCCAGCATTTCCTGACACCCCACAGGCCACAGTTCACACTGTAACGGACCTGACTACTTTACTAGCAAAAGACAAATCTAGCTGAGGTAAAAAAAAAAGTAGATGTTTGTTTTTTTTTTTTTTTGTCGGCAAGTAAATGTTTGTTATATATCGTTGTCTCCTTCGCAGCCTCACTTTAGTAATTAGTAATATTTTAATTTATTGAAATATGAATATTGTGAGCAACATTTGTGGTCAAATGGTGATAACCGTGGATGGAATTACATTTCGTTATCTCCTACTGTGAATTCTTGAAAAGTAGACGATGGTGCCACGTGATTTTAGAATTGGGGAGTAAGTGTGTTGATGTGAAAGATTTATCATATGTTAGGGGTTAGGGAAACAAATGGGTCTCGAATCAATGGAGTCTCGTGTTGGTTAAGTCCGGTTAGGCGAAGTTTGTGAAATTTGATGAATTGAGGAGTTTGTAGGACCGCTAAAATCAGAAACTGAAATATGCGATTAATATATTAAAATAAACGATTATGAGAATATCGATATAATAATAATAAACGGATAGCGAAAAAGACGAGACTCTGAAAACGATTTCGAAAACAACGTGAATGCGAGACTTTATCTCTATCTTTAACTCAATAAATCGCTGGTAGTGTGACCGTATGTAGCGATTTTTGAATCCCAGGATACAATCACGTGAGACCGTCTCACAACACTTGAGAACGGAATCTGACGAACTAGATTCTACGCTATACTCTCGAGACTTACTTTTTGAGGAAGAAGAGAAGAGAGATTGCTGGAAATTTTTATTTGTGTGTTTTTTGTGTCGTTGTAGTGTGTAAGAGATGATGAAAAAACGTGTTTAAAAGAGAAGAGGATGGCCTCTTTTTATAGCCAAAAATCTCAACGCTTGTAACGTTCAAGCAATAAAAGGAGATTTGAGAATTTAATCTCATCAATTTAAATTGATACGCCATTAAGTTGTAGACGTTACATGAATCAAATTTATAGCAAATTGATTCTCCACTTAAATGACGCATTAAAACATTAATGAGAGAATATATTTTGTTGATCTTGTAAAACTTTATAAAACCTTATAAAACTTTATAAAACCTTGTAAAAGTTTATAAACAACAAAATTTAAGAGAATTCGACCAAAATAATAATCTCTTGGATCGTTGGCCATCTTGCCAAACTCCGAAGCCCAAAGCCTAAAGTCCAGTCTGAGTTTCTCTTCTCTCAAAGGTTTTGAACCTTGTTTTAAATTCTCCACTTTATCTACTTTAGATTTTTTCCCCAATGTTTCCAATGTGAGACAAAATAACAAGTTCTCATTTACACTTAAGCCAATATTCTTATGGCTTTCTCATGAGTCCAATGGCCCATTTCTTATTCACACTCATTCAATTTTTGACAAAAGAATGAAGTCCATGGCTTTANTTTGACAAAAGAATGAAGCCCATGGCTTTAAAAAAAATTGATCCAACAGAGTTTTGGTATTGGACTTGTTTTGGAAGTAGTTCGTGTCGACGTGTATATATGTTTTTTTTTTTTTTTTGAGAACGACGTGTATATATGTTAATATGTTGAATCTCACTGACTTCTTTTTCATGAAAATTTATATTAAGATCCAGTTTGATACCTACTCTTTCCATTTTATAATAAATTTTGTTTTAAGATGATTCTTTTTATTTTTTCAAATAACGCCGTTTGAATTTCAATATAGTTTTTTAATAGGAAATATACAATGAATAATGTAAAATATAACACAGTTCCAAAAATAAGTTGTTTTTGTCCGGGGGTGTAATAAAATATTTTAGTTTACATCGGATCTTGTCGTACACTTAGAGATTTCACATAAGAGATATTTGACATAGATATGTTTTCTCGTAATAGTAGAAGTGGTTAAAACTTCAATCTAAAGGCCTTTCTCCAAAAAAAAAAAAAAAAACTTCAATCTAAAGGTGTGTCGGCAGAATAAGTAGAAGATATTTACTTCTTTTTTTTTGTGAAATAATTTTTATACTTCTTAGATTTCTAAATAAACGATTAACCAATGACTTTTCAAAGTGGACATATGACGTTAACTAATTCTTCCATGATAAAAAAAAAAGGAAGAAGCTAATTATCCAATGCGATAAAAACAAGACAACTTATATCATTTTGTATTTTATCTAAAATATTGGGGTGTATACATTTTTCTAATAGAAACTTTTTTCACCATAGAAAAGCAAATTATAAAAGATTTATATCAGCCAAGCCGCCTGGTCCCATAAACCAAAACAATCAACGAACCTCCTAACGCTTTTCATAAAGACGTACAAAATAGTACTCCAAAATAATAATTAATATTAAGAGAAGTTTTTAGAACTAATACATGTTAAAATATGATTAATAATAATTAAAACTAAAGATGACAAACATATTAATTAAAATTAATAAAGGATAACATTTACGGTGAGATATATTGTTGGTAAAATGAATTTAATAAATCATCAAAATTGTTTCAAGCCACAGGTAATGGAAGTATATTGTTTTTTGATTAGCTCTTTTAGCAGAATTGTTACTTCTTTTTTTCTTCTGAATAAAATTTGTCAACAAGATTCGGATAGGAAGTTAGACTTTTGTTTGCATGGGATTCTGCTTATAAGTCATGGATTGGTTTCAATAGTTTCAACAATTTTTCTTTCTTCTCTTAATGACATAAACTCAAATCCCAACTACAAAGTTTTGAGAGAAGTAATACTTTAAATTATCAAATTGACTACAAATTAAAACAAACTTCAAATGTCTTTTTACAAAATTTATAAATATTATGAATATATAACTCGATATCCGAAATTATTCTTCCTTAGAGAAAATTCTAACACTTCGATCTCCTAAGTAATGTTGATTACAATTTCTTTTTAAAGTTATTTTGCCAATCGTATTAAAAGAATTGTAAATCCTTATTATTGAAATGTCTCCTTTTTTTCATTAAAAAAAAAATCCTCATAAAATTTACAGTCCAACTACTCGTCTGTAATAATAATATAAGTAGATAGTACGTATTTGAAAAGACACATTGATTATGGACTGGATCTTGGGACACATTCGGCGACCCGACAAAACTGTCTTACGACAAATAACGATTATGTGTACGTGTTTCCAAGAAATAATTACATGCCCCTTATGTTTATTATAGATACTGGTTGATTTATCAACGTGTACGTAGTCTTTCTTTTTCATATCCTCTGAAAGTGATGATTTCTGTTTTATTTTGTTTTTGAAAAGTATACAAAATTACACGTAGCTAGTAACTTAGGGATCGAATCTGTTTTAAAAAATCACATCGAACAAGGAGGCCATGTTGCTGTGACTCATGAATCTACATGTAGTTATAATATTGCATATTTATTACAATCAAGTCTTTAATCTGAATATATCAATGATAAATTTTCCTTTTCGAATAAAGTTATGTTTTTTTTTTTTTTTTTTTGAATAAAGTTATGTTAAGTCACTGATGACCATATATCACCCTAATCCATGTCAAAAATCATTAACCACAATAAAAAAATATATGAAAGTTGTAGATCTCGGAAATTAGTAAATATATAAAAGTTGTAGATCTTGGAAATTAGTTTATAATATTTGGTCACTGTTATTGTTATATTTGGAGTTTGGTTAAGAAAAGTTAAAATTCTCTTTAAGAAATAATATTCAAGCTATGGAGGTAACATTACCTAATTCAAGCACAAAATTTTGAAAATAATTATACGACAGAAGAATTGTTAATATAAGACTAATATAAAAAGAGAGCCTAAGGAAAGGAAAAAGAAAGGGGAATTCGAATTTACCCTAGGAAGTACCTAACACGTAGAAGATTGGTCCACGTAATATCTAAATTAATAAGTATCATATCCATACATTTTCAATATTTAAAGCAATATAAGCGCAAAAAAAAAAATCGATTCGATGTCGTATGGTCTTTAAATGTTCTTACGGAATTGCTATCTAGTCAATATGTAACCATTATTACTTCAAAGCTATCTTCTTTCGAAGTGGATCAAATATGAGCTCTATTTTAACAAAGGAATCTAAATACATAACTATATGTGAAATATTATCATCAAAGGTAATTATTGTCGTGTTACTTTACAAATGACCAAACCAGTATGACGGTGATTATTCTTGCATTTCGTTGACGTCTCACCAAGAAAGTCAGCTTTCAAGAATATGTTAAAAAATATATCCGAAGTTGTTAATTTGTCTAAGTCCTAATCCAGCTGGTTACTTATCCAACTTGATCAAAATAATTTTAACTTTTATCATCTACTTTTTGTTTTATAGCCTTATCTTAATTATTGACCAAGTTTCGGTCATTGATTTATTTGTTTATTTTGACAGAAGATGAACATTTGCATTTGATTCCATTGTCATCCTCATATTCAGAAGAGATCGGTCGTAATAATTCTTCTACCATGTTTTTTTTTTTTTTTTCAAAAAAAACTCCAAATCGAAAATTAGAGAATCATTGTCACCGGCAGGAGCGATATTCGGGTGTATGACAGACCACCTACCCTCTTATATTCCTTCCACATTTCAGACTCGGCCGCCTTGAGTCAACGCGTGATTTGTTTTTATTCATATATTTTTGTTTCTCCATAATAATACCCTATTTTATTTGAAGAAAATGTATTGCTTAGACAATTAAAACTTACAGATATAAGTGTCTTTTTTTGAAAAAATAAATATATCAGCGACTTAAAAAATGATGTAAGTGCAAGCTTTCGATGACAATGGTATTAAACTGATAAGAACCGATACCAGGGGCGGAGCCACTTATACAACTTAGGGGGGTCAGCTGACCCCGTCAAAATTATTAAATTCTTTGTTAATTACACAAATTTCATTAATTGACCCTGTAATAAATTGTATTTGACTCCCTTTCTATTTTTAATTTGTACTTTCTAAAAGAAAAGATTTTCGTTTTCTGTATTCCTTAATAAAAATAAAAAAATTTAATTCAAAGAATCTAATTTTCAATTTTATCCATAAAATATAGATTGTTTTATCTCTCAATAAATAGAAAATTTGATTATGTTAACATTTTGATTCGGAATTTTAGGTAAGAAACTTACTTTTTTCTATAAAATGCAGGTTTTATATGTTTGTCTAAATTTAAGATTTCTTTAATTTTTAAATTAGTAAAACTAATATTTAGAAAATGCTGTAAACTTGTAAATTTTATTCAAAAAAGTTTTTTTTTTCTTCTAATTTTCCCTTTTATATATATAAATATTTTGAGAATTTATTTTATGTATATTGATAATCACAAATTTCTGATCCGAAACTCATAATCTCTGCAAACCAAGAACTCGAAAAAAATTAGTGTATATATTTTGATCCCGATCAAATATATTTCTAGATCCGCCACTCACCGATACTACACATGGTATGCTATTTAATGTGGGTTTATTTTTATAGGTTCAATATTAGTAAATATAGGTTCACTATATGAAAAACAATATTATCCGTAACTGGATCTACAAGGTAAAAACTGAAACTAAATTTTAAAGTTTTTCGTTTTCGATTGTAAATTATTGTATCTAAATAATACATCCAATAGAAACTGATTCCTAGGCTTGTCCTAGTATGCATTAACTGCGATATTGTTGGGATACCGCATTTTGATTAAAGGTGAATGTTTATTATATACATTGAACTGATATTATTTATGTTGAATATTGGCTTGATTACATTTTGTGTAAACTAAGAGCAGAAGTGGTAAGCATCTTTGACCAGTAGCAAGTAGGTGAGATCGAAAATAACTTCTTTTTTTTGTTTGAAAAGAATATCGAAAATAACTTATTAGCTAAATCTAGCTGTTTTTGATTTTTGATTGATATATTCATCTCTATCTATGAACATTAGGCAGATCATACTCAAACTCGAGTTTAACAAAATTGAAAAGAAAGAAATATTTTGAACATTAACCTCGATGGCTGGGGAACTCAAAATGAATCTTGCAAAAGCTTTATCTAAATCATTAAATGCAAAATTATTCGTTTCCCATCATTCATAAGTCATAACTCATAAGGACTTGTATAAAGAGCCAAGAAGAAAATATCAGGAAAAAAAAAGATGCATGTACATTAACAAAAAAGAAAAAGACGCACATAACCAAAAAAGAGAAATATAAAGAGGGCGACAATTTAATAACTTTGTTAAGTAAAAGACATGATAAATAAATTCGAAATTAGTGGTTTGAAGATAAAGTTTTGGACCATATTATGAAATTATATTCGCTTGTTTTAGTTTGACATTACAAATATTAATGGATCAGATATATATAAACTCAAACCTATACACGGTTTTACATTTAATTTACTGATTTCTTAAATATACATATATATATATGTTGATAAATAAAAAAGGAAAGTATTTTTCATGTGTTGTTAGGGTCATGTTTACATGTAACGTTGTCAAAAATGGTTCTCTCATGTTTCCCTTTTAACTTAGAGGCCATCTATTTTCTATCACAACGTTCTACAATTATTATTCTATGCTTTTGTGACATTGTATTATTGTTCTCAAGTAAATCAAAAGGACCAAAATAAAAATCGCGAGATTTCGGAAAAAGAGACTCTAGATCTAACGTTATAGTATTAATAAATTCACGAGATTCAATACTTTGTTCGAACATGGAGAACATGTCAATCATCGACGGCTTAAAAAATAATAATAATGAAAGTCGGAGAGACAACCATCACTTCTTTCTCTATGATATTTAATATATGTTTGGTGTACATAATTGCTTATACTTTTTACATGACTTAATTTACCATTTTACAATTAGGTATCAAAGTAAAAAAAAAAAAAGGGTGAAATTAAATAAGCTATATAAAGGGTTTGAAGGGGAGACATAAAGAGCAGGAACCAAAGCAATAAAACAATCAATGGGGTCTCCAATGGCCTCTTTAGTAGCAACTTTGCTTGTCTTAACAATCTCTCTCACCTTTGTATCGCAATCAGCCGCTAACTACTTCTATTCTTCTCCTCCACCACCAGTTAAGCACTACGAATACAAATCTCCACCTCCACCGGTTAAGCACTACTCTCCCCCTCCGGTTTACCACTCTCCACCACCGCCTAAGAAACACTACGAATACAAATCTCCACCTCCTCCGGTTAAGCACTACTCTCCTCCTCCGGTTTACCACTCTCCACCACCACCAAAGAAGCACTACGTGTACAAATCCCCTCCTCCTCCAGTTAAGCACTACTCTCCTCCTCCGGTTTACCACTCTCCACCGCCGCCCAAGAAACACTACGAATACAAATCTCCACCTCCTCCGGTTAAGCACTACTCTCCACCACCGGTTTACCACTCCCCACCACCACCAAAGAAGCATTACGTGTACAAATCCCCTCCTCCTCCGGTTAAGCACTACTCTCCCCCACCGGTCTACCACTCACCACCACCACCCAAGAAGCACTACGTATACAAATCCCCTCCTCCTCCGGTTAAACACTACTCTCCCCCTCCGGTTTACCATTCCCCACCACCACCTAAAAAGCATTACGTCTACAAATCTCCACCACCACCAGTTAAGCACTACTCTCCTCCCCCGGTTTACCACTCTCCACCACCACCAAAGAAACACTACGTGTACAAATCTCCTCCTCCTCCGGTTAAGCACTACTCTCCTCCTCCGGTTTACCATTCCCCACCGCCACCAAAGAAACACTACGTCTACAAATCTCCACCACCACCAGTTAAGCACTACTCTCCTCCCCCGGTTTACCACTCCCCACCACCACCAAAGAAACACTACGTGTACAAATCTCCTCCTCCTCCGGTTAAGCACTACTCTCCTCCTCCGGTTTACCATTCCCCACCGCCACCAAAGAAACACTACGTCTACAAATCTCCACCACCACCGGTTAAACATTACTCTCCCCCTCCGGTGTACCACTCCCCACCACCACCAAAGAAACACTACGTATACAAATCCCCACCTCCTCCGGTTAAGCACTACTCTCCCCCTCCGGTTTACCATTCCCCACCACCACCAAAGAAGCACTACGTATACAAATCCCCTCCTCCTCCGGTTAAACACTATTCTCCTCCTCCGGTTTACCACTCTCCACCACCGCCAAAGAAAAAGTACGTGTACAAATCACCTCCTCCTCCAGTCCAGCACTACTCTCCTCCACACCATCCTTACCTCTACAAATCTCCTCCTCCTCCATACCACTATTAGAATTCTGTATCATGGTAATTACTCTCTCAAAACTCACATCTACACATCGATCGTGTTAAGTAAGTTAACAAGTAAAAGCCTATGTGGATGCATGCATGACAATAGTTATATTAATACATTCGATACTATTTGCAGGAGAACACGATGTACACAAGAAGACAAAGACAAGACGAAACCATTATTGGTGATTGTAATAAGAGAAACATAGAGTGAAAGAGAGAATCAAAGCTGGGAAAGCTTTCTCATCATTTTAAAAGTTTTTAAAAGTTTTATTGCAATAAATTTCAAACATGATGTTGATCAATTAATGGTCCCTCGTGCATGCAATTAGTAGTCATATATATATATATATATATATATATCTTTGTAAGTTTACGTCTTGTTCCTTTCTGATTTTTTATGTGAGTTTGCTTTGTCCAATAAATAAAAAAGAAGATAATAATAAGTTTGTATTTCTTCAATTTCTCATGCATGCAGACATGCTCCATCTTTTTTTTTTTTTGTTTGAGAAAGGGTTTCCATTTCTAATTCTTTAGGGCCCAATATTAAGAAAAGCACTATGTTATTGAGTTTTTCTTCTTATTTTTTCGCGTTATTGAGGTTTTCTACAGGGAAAGAAAAATGATTTTTATTGTTTTTTCTGTTTTTAAATCACCTTTAGTTTACGTGTAGTTTCAGATGGCCAAATATGTATGATTTTTAAAAGTTTTGTAGAAATTAGGAAATACACATAAATAGAAAACTCTTCAACATAAGTTCAACATAAGTTAGGCGTTCGATATGGACGTTTAAAAAAAAAAAAGAAAACAGAAAATTTTTACAATCACTCACAGCCAACTCCACTCAAGGATTTCCACAATACCTGCAGGACGCACATCCTAAAACTTTAACCCGAAACTCTTAAATTCTTATAAGCGTTTTTTTGTGTGTTTTCTCTGTTTTAATGTCTCTAAACAATTGTAGAAGTAATATTTTTACAGTTAAAAACTTCTCTCATACAAGCTAGACACTTTCCAATTCTCAATTCTGGAGATTATATCGATTTTCTCTAAATGTGCTTTTTTTTTTTTTTCTTTTTGTAAATAAGAAACTAAGTATGGTTCCTTATTTGCTTAACAATGCATCATATAATTTTATTTTTCTTAACGTCGCTTGTCCCGGTTCAGCTCCTCTTCAGTTTTCCAATTGTAAAGCCGACTTCCAAAAAGGTTACCCAAAAGTAGAATTTGAAAGTGATTGCCAACAATTGGTTAATCTGATATCAATGGAAAACAGAGTTTGAATTTTGGAGTCTTCAATTGGGCAAAAGAAGCGACTATATGGAGATCAAGATTTGAAGCAGCCAAAATCGACTGGATCAAAAACAAAACATGAGTAGGTTTTGTCGTTAAAACGTTTTTATTTGATGTTTTATTATTAGTTGTTCATTCGGATTATGGGGAAAAACTAAATAAATAAGAAAATGCGATCGTGATAAGTACAAATCAGATATCTAAACAGAAGCTAAATCAGTTGGGAATGTAAAGACTTATAAATAGATCGATAAAAATGACATGAGGAAGGAAGCAAAGCCCTAGAAACAAGAGGTGAGAGCAATGAGCGTATCTCCCACACTGGATCCTGAATCTCCGTATTACCTGCATCCAGATTTTGAACCGGAAGACAAGGTTATACTGAGCGTAGCCGAGGACAACTACTTCATATGGAAGAGAGATGCTCTGGTATCCCTTGGAATCAGGAACAAAACCGGGTTCGTCGACGGCACCGTAGCGAGACCCGACCCTTCATCGCCGCTCTACGACGCATGGGAACAATGTAACGAGATGGTCACGTGTTGGCTGCTGAGTTCTGTGGACAAAGCGGTCAAGTTATATGTGTTTTTCGCTGAGACCGCGGATAAAGCCTGGCTAGATATCGGGCGGGTATTTGCAACTAGCCCCAGATTGAAGATCTACGAGCTTCGTCAGAGGATCGCGCTGCTGACTCAAGACGGTGATTCGCTCGCTTGCTATTTCGGGAAGCTGAATCTGGCTTGGGAGGAGCTGTCGGAGTATGATCCCGTGCCGGAGTGTGCGTGCGGGGGTTGCCGGTGCGAGATCTCGAAACGGGTCAAAGCGGCGAGAGAGAAGGAGAAGGTTTTCGGGTTTCTGATTGGTTCCAACAATGACCCAAGTATCGCGAATTCTCTCGTGTATGCTCTCAACGCCGATTGGAAGATCCACCAGCTTCGTCTTAGGGTCGCGATGCCGTGGCAAAGTGGTTGCTCGCTGGCCGATTATTTCAGGAGACTTGATCTGGCTTGGGAGGAGCTGTCGCAGTACGATCCCTTGCCGGAGTGTGCGTGCGGCGCTTGCCGGTGCGACGCCGCTCAACGGCTCAAAGAGGCGAGAGAGAATGAGAAGCTTTTCGGGTTTGTGATGGGTTTGGACGCAGAACTAGACAGTTTGGCAGCACGAATCAGGCTCATGAATCCTCCTCCATCTTTGAAACAAGCATATTCTCTGTTGCTGAACTGGACCTCCTGAACACTCGATGATCATTTCACTCTTTCTTTGCTTTCTTAAAATTTATTGATTTCAGCGTTTTGATTGATTCAGAAACAAATTTTTTTTAAACTTTCCCCTAATCAAAATACAAAGAACCATCTTAAGGAAAATCTTTGGTATTTTCAAATGGATTTGAAAAGAAATTATAATAAAAAAAAAGCTGGTGGTTTTTGAGAGTTGGATCAATGTTGTCGAGCACCGTATGTTGAGGAGAGTTTGTCTGCCTTTACAGAATTCACAGGAGAGTACAATCTTTCTTCACACCTGTGAGAAGTATCTTCGTTTTCGAGGCATAGAGGATGTACCTGTACGATTAGATTTCAGTAATCTTTCCAAAGCTCTTTGGTATTGGAATAGGGAGCACTGTCATTGTTAACGTCTCAGGTGTAGGAGTCTCTGCCCTCGGTCCCAAGACTTATAATATAACAGAGAAATATTAGTGATAAGTTCCTGAAACACTAGTTAACACTTGTTGATACAAACTTTTGGATTGAAAATTGGCTTTCCCAAAATCGTGTTCTGGATTACATTGGGACATGGTTTCTTTGCAAAAAAAAAATTCTGAGATCTCTACAGCCACTAGCAAATCGATGACCTGACATTCCGGGCGATGGCTTGACTGGAGCTGTCGGAATTTGTATACGGTAGTTGTCGGTGTCAGATTGCGGAACGGGCCAAACAGGTGAGAGAGAAGGAAAAGCTTTTAGCGTTTCTGATGGGTTTGAACAAAGACCTAAGCAATGCGTGAATATGAATCCTCCTCCGTCTCTTGTTGACCAGAGAAGAGTTGATGATGAACAGTGAAGAATGAACTGCTTAGGAGAGGATTTCAGGTTTCTGATCGCAACATGCTCTGTTTGTCTTTTGATTCTAGAATTTCTTCTATGTATTTTTTTTTCTTACCATAGTGATATATCATAATGGAGACAAATTCATGAATTCTAAATTCTTAGTAAGAACTCCAAATTCTCTAATACCAATTCGGATACCGAATTGTAGATGTAGCATACCGATTAAAGAGGGTTTGATTATAAACACAATGATTGCTGATTTAATACTACCTTACAGTTCTTGAATGCAATGCTTTATACACTGGTTTTACATATTTAGTAGGAGGAGAATAGAAATCAATCAAAACAAACAGGATGTGGCCAACAATCAAGGCATTTAGTGAGAGTCCACTGAGAAATTTCACCGGCCAGCTTCAATGTCCAATATTGCTACATTCTTGATGCTGTCATAACCAGTGCTACTGGTTTCTCCTTTTGCTGATAAGATGTCAATACCGAGCAAGTGCTCAATCTCCTCTGTCTCAGGATACTGATCCGACCACTGATGTTTGGTTTTTGAGACTCTCAAGGCCTCAAGCGCTGCAGCTACTTCCTTCATCTTTGGCCTTTCCTCTCCCATCACTCTTGTACACTCAACAGCAACTCTTGCAGCTTCTTGGATCTCCCTTTGATTATCCTCGTTCATCACTTGCCCATCAATAACCTCATGCAACCTATTCTCTTTTGCGGCAGACGCAAAGTAACCCACCAGATGTTTTGAGGACTGTGGCCTTTCAAAGCACAATGCCTTTTGACCTGAGAGCAGTTCCATGAGGACTACCCCAAAGCTATATACATCGCTCTTTTCGTTCAGCAACCCTGTGTTGTAGTATTCTGGGTCTAAGTAACCTAGAGTTCCTTGCACCATAGTTGTGAGCTGCTCCTTATCCATCGGTATCAGCCTTGAAGCACCAAAGTCAGCTACTTTTGCAGTTAAGTTGTCATCCATGAGAATGTTAGCAGTCTTGACATCGCGGTGGATGATTGGAATAGAAGCAGAGGAGTGAAGATAAGCAAGCGTTCCAGCAATTTCCACGGCTATCCTCAGTCGGTGTTCCCATGTAAGAGAAGAATCAAACATGGAACCGTGCAAGTGATCGAAAAGGGTGCCACTGGTAATGAACTCATAGACCAACAAGGGAACTTCAGTCTCTAGACAGCATCCCAAGAGCTTGACCACGTTCCTATGGTTGATTTGTGAAAGCACGAGCACTTCGTTGATGAACTGCTCTACTTGGCTACTGTCTCCAAGCCGAGCTTTCTTTATAGCAACTATGGAGTTGTCAGGCAATATCCCTTTGTAGACTGTTCCTTGGCCTCCCTGACCCAGGATTCTACTCTCGTCATAGCCATTAGTTGCTTCCTTCATGCCTTCCTCAGTAAAGATTTTGACATCAACATTTGATGGCCCTGCTCCTGAGAGTCGCTGTATCAACATGCCACCGCCATTTTGTTCGAAAAATTGTCGTCGGAGCTCGGTTTCCTTCTGGTGTTTCATTCTCTGCTGTAGACAGGTAACGCCAAGCAGGAGGACCAAGAAGCCGATGGTGGTTCCTGATCACACACATCACATACACACAAAGATGATTAGAGTGAGTTGATCTGTCGAAACGATAAATCCAGAAACAGTGAGGGAAGCTTACCAAGAAGAATTTTAGCCCATCCAAAGTCTTTACGTCTGCAGCTCCTTTCGGAAGAATCTAAGCGGTAGCCAGATGGGCACTTACACTGGTAGCCTCCAACGAAGTTTTTACAGGTGCTGGGATGCGAACAGTTATGTTTATGCATAGTATTACTAGTAGTACACTCATTGATGTCTGGCCCAAGGAAAAAGAAGACAAGATGCAACAAGAAATATTTGAGGAAACAACTTTAACACTCAAAAGATGGAAGAAAGGAAAAAGAAAACAATTTGAAGTACCTTGACAACCGCCTGAAAGGTAGGGATTCCCATCAAACCCTTTTTTACATAAGCAGATATACCCAGTTCCACGAACAGAGTTGGAACATGTGCTGTCCCCACGGCATATGCTTGCATTTCCAACTTGCTCGCATGTCTGTTTACCAATCGACCAGTCCAGTACCACAGGGAACCTCGTGATATTCCGCAGATTCTTAAGATCTTCGAAAGAACTGAAGTTAAACATACCATCTTCGACTAGAAAGGCGTAACTGCAAGGATTGAAGCCATACACTGAAGTATGGTTGGAAAAGCTGTATGGGCTGACTGTGAAATAATTTCTCCCTCTAGGGACTGTGATCTGGCAGCAACCTCCACCTGTACATGATCCATTCGTCGCTCGCGGAGAAGTACACGTTGACATGCATCCAGTTGAGTAACTTCCAACTCCATCAGTGTTCAGAAACGCGTAAGTGTTACATCCTACTGCAGTAAATCTGTTCTTGTCGGAGAATGTTAAATTGCCTAGCCTAGACCACCGGCTAATGCCGCCAGTCCAGTTTCCTTGCCTATTGTAGCAAACATAGGATCTAGTATTCCAGACGCGTAGCTCGCCGCTGTGAGAAATCTTGATTACTTCATTGCCGCCAAAGATTAGCTTATTTGTCTCGTTACATGTGATATTGAAACTAGGATCTCCGGCATAGTAGCAACCTGGAGAAATGCCAAAAGGGTAATCAATTGTGACGTTTCCACAACTAGTTTGGCAACCTGGCAAGGATTGACCCTTGACCAGCTGCGTATAAGCAAGAGTGAAAATGGCCACCAAGAACAGATCCTGCACCTTCATCTTCTCTCTCTCTAGCTTTGTTCCTCTTTTGAGTTTTCTCTCGTGTTCTTGTGGCTTTTTCTTATAGGAAATACCGTGTTCTTGAGGCTTTTTCTTATAGGAAATAAACCTCAAATCTTGACATGTTCTCTTTACTTATTTTCATTTTCGCAGACATTTTCCCAATCAAGCTACACAACCATGACCATGTCAATGTAACGCAATGAGGACGTCCAACTACGCCTCGTATTCCCATATATTATATCCCAACGTCTACGTTTGCTTCGGTTTAACAGTGACTCATATTTTTGTTGTATTCAAAGATTACGACGGTTGGTAGTTGCAAGGAATTTTCAAATGTGAAGAAAATGGTAAAAATTTCAGACTATTGTATATGTTAAAGATATTATTATTGAAAAGAAAACCGTTTTGACAATAAAAAAAGAGTAGTGGACATTGGTCAACCATTTGAACTTTCGTCTTGGTCAATCTTCAAAATTCACTGTTCTGTCATCTTTCCTTGGTATCACCAGGCAAATTTACTCTGTTTCTTAAACAAGATATTTTCCTCCTCAGAAAAATTTGTTTTTTTTAAATATGAAGTTTTGTCTTATAGTGAAGAATGAGCACAACATGTTCTATTTTCTTTAGATGCTTTTTTAAAGAAAAAATACTGGTGTCCCTTTACTACGTAGTTGTTCTTTCTTCTCATTATGACATTACATTTAGACCAGATCGGGAGTCATTGAGGATAGGATCTTTTATATATATATATTTTCCTTGAACGATTAATTAAGGAGAGTCTACCGATTTATAAAGCACATTCCAAGCAGGAGAACCAAGAAGAAGTTGGTTGTTCCTGGTTACATCACACACAAACAGAGCTATTTAGAGTTGAGTTGTTTTGGAAAACAAAGAATCCAGAACCGAGAGGAGAGCTCACCAAGAACAATTCGAATCCATCCAATTTCTTTAGACTCTTCACGTGTGCAGCCCTTTGCAGAGTCAAAGCGGTAACCAGATGGGCACTTGCATTCAAAGTATCCTTCCTTGTTTCTACAGAATATGTCATCCCCACATTTATATTTATGCGCAGGCCTAAGATCGGAACACCCATTGACGTCTGGCCAAGGAAGAAGAGAAATCTTTGAGGAATACGCTAACACAAGTGATAAAAATAAATTGTTTCTTTTTCAAAATATGAAAATTGCCTTTACATTGAAGATGTAAAACTACGGCTCCTTATCACAACATGCTTTTTTTCTTTTTTTTCCTATTATGGCAAAATACCTTTACATATTCAGTGTCATTAAGGAGAGTTCTTTCCATCTTAAACGATTAAGGTGAGTTGCATTTGATGACGAAATACCGATTATATCCAGTATCCCCAAGATCCTAGGAAAGTTAACACCTTGTGCCAAAGAATCTACGAAGCATAAAGATTCCTTCACACCACCGGACTATAAAGATTCCATTACATGAAGAACTTATTTCTAAACGCATACAACAACAAACACAAATGTTGACCAACGGGAGGATATGCTCTGTTTTCGATTCTAGAGTTTCTCCTTTGAGTTTTTTTTTTCTTTTCTTTTTACCCTAACCATACCAAATTTTCAAATTATTGATTAAGAAAGAACTCTAAATTTTCAAATACCAAATTGAAGTGTAGCATACCAATTAAGGGGGATTATATACAAAATGATTGATGATAGCAAAACAACATACACACACCATGTTTGATACATGTATTGGAGTGGAATGAGAAAAGACGAAATTCAATCAAAACAAACATAATGTGGCCAACGGTCAAGGCATTTAGTGGGAGGTGGACTGAGAAATATCAGCGGCCAGTTTCAATGTCCAACCTTGGTACAGTCTTGATGCTGGCATAACCACTGCTGCCAGTATCGCCTTGTGCAGATAAGATGTGACCACCAGGCAAGTGCTCAATCTCGTCAGGCTCAGGATACTGATCCAACTTCCCATGCTTGGTCGTTGTGACTCTCAAGGCCTCTAGCTCCGCAGCTACTTCTTTCATCCTTGGCCTTTCATCCCCCGTCAGTCTTGTACACCAAACAGCAACTTTGGCCACTTCTTGAATCTCTCTCTGAGTATCCGCGTTCATCACTTGGCCGTCAATAATCTCTTCTAACCTGTTCTCTTTCATGGCTGAAGCAAAGTAACTCACTAAATGTTTTGAGTACGGTGGCCGTTCAAAGCATATAGCTTTTTGCACTGAGAGCAGTTCCATGAGGACTACCCCAAAACTATAAACATCGCTCTTTTCGTTTAACAACCCTGTGTTGTAATATTCTGGGTCTAAGTAACCGAGAGTGCCTTGCACCATAGTCGTGAGCTGCTCTTTATCTATCGGTATCAACCTTGAAGCCCCAAAGTCGGCTACTTTTGCAGTTAAGTTTTCATCCAGGAGAATATTAGCAGTCTTGACGTCGCGGTGGATTATTGGAACAGAAGCAGACGAGTGAAGATATGAGAGAGTTCCAGCGACTTCTTTGGCTATCCTCAGACGGTGCTCCCATGTTAGAAAAAAATCAAACATGGAACCGTGCAAGTGTTCAAAAAGGGTGCCATTGGTAATGAACTCATAGACCAACAAGGGAATTTCAGTCTCTAGACAGCATCCCAAGAGCTTGACCACGTTCCTGTGGTTAATTTGTGAAAGCATGAGCACTTCGTTGATGAACTGCTCTACTTGGCTACTGTCTCCAAGCCGAGACTTCTTTATGGCAACTATGGAGCTGTCTGGCAATATCCCTTTATAGACTGTTCCTTGGCCGCCCTCACCCAAGATTCTGCTCTTGTCATAACCGTTAGTTGCTGTCTTCATGCCTTCCTCAGTAAAGATTTTGACATCAACATTTGATGGCCCTGCTACTGAGAGTCGCTGTCTCAACATGAAACCACCGTTTTGCTTGAAAAATTGATGTCGGAGTTTGTTGTCCTTCCGGCGCCTGAGCTCATACTTTATAACGCCCACGCTAAGTAAGAGGACCAAGAAGCCGATGGTGGTGCCTGGTTATATTTCACACAAAAAGAGATACTTTCAGCTGACTTGTTTAAGAAAACAAAGAATTTAGAACTGAAAACAGAGAATTTAGAATACGTGAGGGGACCTTACCAAGAAGAACCGGCATCCATTCAAATTTTTTACGTATGCAGCCCTTTTCAGAATCAAGGCGGTAACCAGATGGGCAGTTACAGTCAAAGTGTCCTACAGTGTTTATACAGAATTTGGCCTCCCCGCATTTATGCCTATAGTCAGACTGAGGATCGGTAATGGTACACTCATTGATGTCTGGCCAAGGAAGGAGATAAATATATGAGGAAAACAGTAAACACTAACACAAGCGACCAAAAGAAAAGAGAACCAATTTGAAGTTACCTTGGCAACCGTTTGGGAGGTGGGGATTCCCATCGTATCCGTGTTTACATTTGCAAATGTACCCTTCTCCACGAGTAGAATCAGAACATGTGCTGTTCCCACCGCACAGGCCCGTGTTTCCAACTTGTTCGCATGTCTGTTTTCCAATTGACCAATCTAGCACCACAGGGAACTCCGTGACATTCCGCAGATTCTTAAGATCTTCCGAAGGAAAGAAGTGAAATTTTCCAGTTTCAACGATAAATCCGTAGCTGCAACGATTATAGAGTTCGTAATCAGCTCTCTGGCTCTCAAACCTCTGTGGGAAGACTTCATAATTTTCGCTAAAATTCCTAGGGACAGGGATCTGGCAGCAACCTCCTTCACCAAAACATGATCCGTTTTCTGGGAGAAATCCACACCCTGTTATGCAGCTAATTGTTTGCATTATCCCTGCGAAACCTAGCAGATACACGTAACTATTACAGCCTACTCCTGTAATGCTGTTGCTGTTGGATAAAGAGAAATTACCCAGTTCAAAATATCCACGTGTTCTACTTGTGAGATTTCCTTTCTCGTTGTAGCATGCGTATTTTGTTAAGTTTTATGGGCTTCCAACTCAAAACCAATTGGCAATGAGTGGATTGGCCCATATCCCTTATATATTACTCAAAGTCTCTCCCAACTTCCGATGTGGGAAATTCTTCACACGGCCCCTCGAGATAATGGCCCGTCTAGCCATTAATCTCGACAATATCCCATCATAGGATTAGTTTCGGGTTAGATCGGCCAGACTAATTTCGTGTCGGACCAATTTCATGTCAGATCTATCGGACCTTCTTGGGCCAGATAGATTTCGGTTCGGGTGGGGGAACGTGTGTTCAGGCTCTGATACCATGTTAAGTTTTATGGGCTTTCAACTCAAAACCAATTGGCAATGAGTGGATTGGCTCATATCCCTTATATATTACTCAAGATCTCTCCCAACTTCCGATGTGGGAAATTCTTCACAATCTTACAGGAGACAGGACGCGTAGCTGGCCAGTGCTAGAGATGTTGATCACTTCCATGTTCTTAACGTACATCTTTGTCTCGTTACAGGTGAGATTGAAACTAGGATCTCCAGCATAGTAACAACCTGGAGAAGTACCAAAAGGATACTCGATTGTGACGTTGCCACATCTTGTTGGGCAACCTGGCCAGGATTGACCCTCGACTAGCTGGGTATAAGCAAGAGAGCAAATAGCCACCAAGATCAGACCCTGCACTTTCATCTTTTCTCTCCAAACGTTTTCTTCTTTTGTCGGCAAACTTTTTTCTTCTTTTCTCACATCTCTTTTGAGGCTTTTTATAGGAACTAAACAAACCCAATTCTTGACATCTTCTCCTTTCTTGCTTTGCAGACTCATTCCCAGAAATCTACGATATTATAATCCAAGTCCAATCACACACTGAAGACACTTTCTACTTGAGTATAGGTCAAGTGAAGACAATGTCAGTGTCATGCAAGAGGGGCCCCCAACTGTGCTTTATATCTCCATATAATACCCTCTCACTGTTACTACTTTTCCCTTTGCTTACGTCTAACAGTTAATTTTATTTCTCTGTAGAAGGATTCAAGTATCATAAGGGTTGATGGTTGGTTACAAGGAATCTTCAAATGGGAAAAAATGGTAAGCTTCTGACCATGTGCTTTAGATATTATAGAATAGGAATCAATTTGGCAGTTAAAAAAAAAGAAGAGTGCGCAATCATTTGAGACAGTTGTGATCAAGTGGAGTGTCTATCCTTCTTTGCCTTTAAACTTAAAACAGTTGAAGTTTCCATTTTTTTATGGTATACTTCTTGGTAATGGGTATTTTTGTATTTTTTGAAATGAATGTTAAATTATATTTAAACAAAAAAAACTTTTTTTACATCCAGTGCAACAATAATTTAGAGAAAAAAAAATAGAAAACGGGATTAGACACAACCACTAGCTGCAGTTTGAGAACCAAGTTGCTTGCTCGTATTGAACTTATTCCGAACTATTGTTTTCCTTACAGTTATTTTCCATCACAATATGATATTTTTAGTGTTAACCAGTTTTGAATCTGAATTTAGTGTTAAAGACATCTCTAGAGACTAAACTACTAGACAAAAGAAGAATCGATGATCAATTGTTACCAGACAATGACTATAATGATCTTGCTTTGAAGAGTGAAGAAAGCAGTTCGTGATCATTTCTCATCTTTTTTGTTTGCAAAGAGAAATTATGTAGTAATAATTTTCTCATCTTTTTTTTGTTTTCTGAGATGTGAAGTTATAATACTACAACTATATACATGCCCGGCCCAAGTGGATAGGGCAGAGGTGCAATGGCCCAGGGGCCCAAAACAATTTAAAAAAAATTGTTTATGTTTAGGGGTCCGATTTAAAAAAAAAAAAATAGAATACAACCCAATTTTTGAATATTTTAATTGGAAATTTGAGTTTTATTTTAAATAAATTTTAAAAAGGGTCCAAATTTTTTTTTTGTATATATAACAGGGTCCAAAATATATTTTTGTATATATAACAGAGTCCAAATTTGTTTTGTTTGCCCTAAGGATTTAATTATTGTTGGGCCGGGGCTCTGTCTATATATAGAATGAAAAAGGAAAGACATATGATGATGACTTATTGTAAAGAACAAGTATTTTGTAAAGAGAGTAAATAGGTATCGCATCCCATATTGATTACATTGCTTCGGAATATTCTTCTGGATGCCAACTATATAGTTTTTATATAGAGATGTTGCGCATTTTATCGTAGAAAAGAGTACCAACTATATTGGCTTCTCTTTTTGAGTTGAATAGTGATTCGTATCTTTACAAATTTATTAGATTATGCAACTCGATGCTATAAACATTTTAACGAAATGTTATAGTAAATGTATCTGTTGAATTATCACTAAAGCAAACACATCGGGTAAAGATTTTCTTGAGTGTAAAGAAAGTATTTGGGAATAATATGTTCGACTAGATCTTGAAGAATGTCTTCCTTTGAAGAATGATCATAACATTCTCTCTCTGTTTTCTTTTGATGGTTTCTTTAGATTCTATTTTTTCTTCTTGAGTCGTCTTTAATGATATATCATACATAGATATTCAGATTCATGAATTCGAAACTTGAACAAGATCTCTACCTTTTCTATTACCAAATCCAATACCGAAGTTATAAATACAATGATTGATGATCTGACGAAACAAGAATCTTCAGAGCACAAAGATTTTTGAATGTCCCTGTTTTATTATCTGGTTTAAATGTTTAGGATGAGGAGGAGAGAAAAAACCTGATCAGATCAAACGAAATTTGGCCAACAGTCAAGTCATTTAGTGAGAGCCGGACAGAAGTTATCAACGGCCAGCTTCAATGTCTAATATTGCTACATTTCTGATGCTGTCATAGCCAGTGCTTGTGGTTTCGCCTTGTGCTGATAAGATTTCAACACCGAGCAAGTGCTCCATCTCCTTTGGCTCAGGATACTGATCCGACCACTGATGTTTGGTTTTTGCGACTCTCAAGGCCTCAAGCTCTGCAGCTACTTCCTTCATCTTTGGCCTTTCCTCTCCCGTTACTCTTGTACACTCAACAGCAATTCTTGCAGCTTCCTGGATATCCCTCTGATTATCCTCGTTCATCAGTTGCCCGTCAATAACCTCGTGCAGCCTATTCTCTTTTGTGGCAGAAGCAAAGTAACTCACCAGATGTTTTGAGTATTGTGGTCTTTCAAAGCACAATGCCTTTTGACCTGTGAGCAGTTCCATGAGGACTACCCCAAAGCTATAAACATCGCTCTTTTCGTTTAGCAATCCTGTGTTGTAGTATTCTGGGTCTAAGTAACCTAGAGTTCCTTGCACCATAGTTGTGAGCTGTTCTTTATCCATCGGTATCAGCCTTGAAGCACCAAAGTCAGCTACTTTTGCAGTTAAGTTGTCATCCATGAGAATATTAGCAGTCTTGACATCGCGGTGGATGATTGGAATAGAAGCAGAGGAGTGAAGATAAGCAAGCGTTCCAGCAATTTCCACGGCTATCCTCAATCGGTGTTCCCACATAAGAGAAGAATCAAACATGGAACCGTGCAAGTGATCGAAAAGGGTGCCATTGGTAATGAACTCATAGACCAACAAGGGAACTTCAGTCTCTAGACAGCATCCCAAGAGCTTGACCACGTTCCTATGGTTGATTTGTGAAAGCACCAGCACTTCGTTGATGAACTGCTCTACTTGGCTACTGTCTCCTAGCCGAGCTTTCTTTATAGCAACTATGGAGTTGTCAGGCAATATCCCTTTGTAGACTGTTCCTTGGCCTCCCTGACCCAAGATTCTGCTTTCATCATAACCATTAGTTGCTTCCTTCATGCCTTCCTCAGTAAAGATTTTGACATCAACATTTGATGGCCCTGCTCCTGAGAGTCTTTGAATCAACATGCCACCGCCATTTTGCTCGAAAAACTGTTGTCGGAGCTCGGTGTCCTTGCGGTGCTTTATTTTCTGTTTGATACAGCTAGCGCAAAGCAGGATGACCAAGAAGCCGATGGTGGTTCCTGGACACATCACACATAGTTGATTAGAGCGAGTTGTTTTAGAAAAGAAAGAATCCAGAACCAGTGAGAGTGAGCTTACCAAGAAAAATTCGAGTCCACTCAGAGTAGCCAGACGTGCCTTTAGGCAAGCAGATATGAGTAATGACATTTGAGTGTTCACCAGCTTTGCACTTACAACTGTAGCTTCCTATCGTGTTCAGACATCTGTTGTCGTCCGTACAGTTATGTTTATGGATAGTATTACTAGTAGTACACTCATTGATGTCTACCCCAAGGAAAAAGAGCACAAGACGCAACAAGAAACGTATTAGGAAAACAATTACTTAAACATTCGATAGAAAGAGAGAAAAAGAAGTTAATATGAAGCACCTTTGCAACCATCTAGAAGGTAGGGATTGCCATCGTAACCTTTTCTACATTTGCAGACATACCCGGTTCTGTCACTAGCATTGGAGCATATGCTGTTTACGCCGCACAAGTTGGCGCATCCCTTGGTTTCAATAGACCAATCTAATACAACAGGAAACTTTGTGACATTCCGCTTCTGAAAATCTTCCACACCATTGAACTGAAACGTGCCGTTTTCAACAAGGAACGCGTAGATGCAAGTACTTGTAAAGGGACTTGTCAAATCCCTGTTGGTAAAGAGATATGATCTGACTAGGAAACGATTCTTCGCTGCAGGGATGGGGTTTTGGCAGCAACCTTCACCGTTACATTCTTTATTTGCCACGGGGGGAGAACCGCATGATGCTACGCATCCAACTGAATAATTCCGAACTCCATAAGTGGCCAGGAACGCGAACGTGTTACAGCCAACTGCAGTAAGCCTGTTGTTGTCGGAGAGAGTTAAATTACCCAGATTCTCATCATATCTAATGATATCTCTTTGGCTGTTGGAGCAAAAGTAGGATGCAGGCATCAGGACGCGTAGCTGGCTGCTGTTAGGAGAAATGTTGACCACTTCAAGGCTTTTATAAAATAGCTTCTCTTTCTCACAAGTGAGTTTGAAACTATCATCTCCGGCATGGTAACATTTTGGAGTATAGCCAAAAGGGTACTCAAGTGTAACCTTGCCACAGGTTTTTGGACAACTGAGGAAGGTTTGCCCCTTTACCAGCTGCGTATAAGAAAGGCATAGAATAGCCAACAAGAACAGACCTTGCACCTTCATCTTCTCTCTTTCTTTCTCTCCAAACTTGTTCCTCTTTGAGTTTTCTCTAATCTCTCGGAGGCTTCTTAAAAGAAAAAAGACAGGGCTCTTCGAACGATCCGTTTACCTTCTTCGCAGACCAATTTCCATTTTTTCCCAAATTTACAATACTATAATCCATCGTCCAATCACACAGCCAAGACATTTTCTACTGTAATGTTGGTCAACTGAAGACCATGTCAGTGTACTACAAGGGGGCGTTGAAGTGTGCTTCATATGCCATATAATATGCAAACGTCTACGTCTGCTTCCGTTTAACAGTGAATTTTTATTAGTATTTTTTGAAGGATTCAAAGACAATAAGGATTGGTAGTTGGCTGGTTGCAAGAAATCTTCAAATGGGAAGAAGACGTAAGATTCTGACGACATGCTTTAGATATTATACAATAGAAAGAAAAAAAGAGCTATTTGAGCATGCTCTGTTTTCTTTCCATGTTTGTGTTAATGGACCTCTGGAGACTTGCTTCCTAATCATAGCATGCTCTGTTTTCTTTCCATGTTTGTGTTCCTAAACAGTTATTACTTTGTTAGTAACTATTAAGTAAACACAGAAAACTCTTGTAAGAACAGAAAAGAAAGAATAGTCTCATCACTTGACCAAAAAAGGAAAAAAACAACAACAGAAAAGAGAAGCAAGCATGAGATGGACCACAACAGGCTTTAGTCAGAAACAAATTTGCATTCATTTTAAAAGAGATAAAAAAGAACACGTGACTGACACAAACCTTTCAAATTTAGCTTCAAGATTCTTCAGACAAATTCAACATCCTCCAACTGAAGAATCTTCGAAACAAATTGAAAGGCACAAAAAGCACACCTATATCTTGGGACACACTGTGGTTAAACTGGCCAATAACGAAGATATGATTCCAAAATATAAACTGCTTCTCTGGATCCAAGTCCAACATAAAAGGAAAAAAGAGAAAATATTTTAGTATTTTGGTGAAAAAAGGGGAAACTTTTAGATTACATATATCAAGGAGGAATATGTTTGTCTCTTGATTCTGTTTCATAAGTTAGATCACAATTTAGGATACAGATCTTATTTGAACAATCCTGGATTTGTAAATAAACAGACGAACATTTGTTACAACCCGAAAAATGGATTAAGATGTCAAGAATAATACACTAGAATGTTGAAAATAACCTTAACCAGATGATTACTTCAAGCCTTAAGGTTAATATGAAAAACTGACTGAGAGGTTAAGTTAAAGCACCTTAGAGAGCTGCTTCTATTAACCACTCCTCTCTCACTATATTCTCAACCATCATCGCTGATGCAACCACAATGATCTCTCACATCTAAGTCTTGAGATCATTTCAATCAAAGCAAGCTTACAAGAGCAGAAAATGAGTCTTCATTAGCGAAGCTATATACCAATCAAGAGAAGTGGAGCCAATTCCGTTATAAATCAACACCCAATTCCCTTTGTTTCAACTCCAATCCCATCCTATCGTTCTCAAGTTTCATCCTTTCATTTTCCATCCTCATTCTCTCGAGTTCTTGATCCCTTTTCTTACTAAACCTCTGCCACCTGAATCTCTGTTTCTCCAATTCCAGCAATTCAACTTGGATCTGAAGCTTCTGCTCTTCTAACTGGAGAGTCCGCGACTCCATCCACTGCTTCTGCGTCAAAGCTGCTCTCCCACTCTCTGCCCCACCTTGATTCACATCAGCTTGAGGAAAAGGCATTTGAGCAAAAGAGACTTTATTGCATTCCGAAGAATTAACGTGATTTGCATGGTCAACATCTTCATGGCTCTGGCTCTGTCTTGGCTTCTTTAAAGGACCACCACTCAAACCTCCACCTCCATAATGAACTCCCCTACAATCCCCATGTGAATAATGCTGCTCCTCATACTCATCATGATCATCACCTTCCCCATCATGATCCTCATCATCAAGATCCTCCATTTGGTGTTTCCTAGAATCATCATTATCAGGATCATCTCTGTTTCTAAGCGCCAACTGTAGAGAACGCTGCAAAGCAAGGTCGTGAGGCAAATGCAATCTGTTTCCATTGTGGTACGAGCACATCTCTTCATAGAAAAGATGTTTGGAACTCATGATTTTTCTGACATCATCTTTCTCTTTATCATTCAAGTACCCTATCGAATCCAAAAGCGCAGGATTCTCAACAACCTGACAAGAAGTTCCCCTGCCGAGCATATCGTTAAGCTTCTTATACCGTTTATTCAGATCATTGAACTTATCCTCGCATTGCTGCGGCGAAACATGATAACCCCTCTCAGCCATAACTTTTGAAACCGATTTCCACTTCCCTTTCTTCTGCATAACCGCAAACTTCCTTCTACTACCACTATCCATAGTTGAATCATCGCCTATATAAGACACAGCAGTTATCAACAGCTTCACCATCTTATCTGTCCACTTCACCCGTTGCCATGGAGATCCTTTAGTGGATTTGTTAGCTTCGTTGTGACCATCACCACCTTCCTCTGTGAAACTTGGCTCATCATCATCACTCACCGAGTTCTTATCTCTTTCACCTTTATGTTGCTCAGTCATTGACATGTTGTGATGATCACAGGTTTGACCTGTAACCATAGTAAAGGGAAGACCTTCGTGAAGTGGTCGAGAATTGGGATTGTGTCGATGCTGATTCACAGAATCTTGATGATGAACTCTCATAGAACCTTGCAAATCGAATCCTCCATAAGAAGAAGCTCCACCACGAACCACACCTCCTTGCGGAAAATTCCCATCCATATTTTTCCCCCAAATCCCTTCCTATGCGAGAAAAATTCATCAAACCAGCGAATCGAAGGGGAAAATAGATCTTAAAAGGAACGAAGAGATTTGAAAAAGCATAAACCTCCTCACCAAAATGCGAATTCTCAAGTGGTTGAAAAAATTAACACTGGATCTCTTGGAAATTAAAGATCGAAACTTTAAGGGAGAAACAAGTAGAGATCAATCAGAATAATAAGTAAAAAAAAAAAGAAGTAACTCACAAACAAAGTTCGACGTGCTTCGTCTTCTCCGGTCAGCTTTCTCAAGGTGTTTGTCTCTCTTCTTTCTCTCTCTAAACATACGCCAAGAGTTTAGGTGGATGCCAAAACTCTTATTTTTTTTCTTTTCACGTCCAAATTTCTCGTAAATTTATTATTTTAACCCAACTTATATTATTATATTATAAATCACTTTATTGAAGACAACAAAAAATGATACCTTGTGATTGGATTTGGACTTGGTATAGTTGAATTCCACTAGCAAGGTTCATAATCATGGGTGAGAATTTTATTCAAGCTTCTAAATTATTTGCTAAGGTTTTTTTATCTTTAAATTACTTTATTTAGACAAAAAACAAAGAAGAAGAGGAAATTGATAACTTTATAAAACCTTTCAAACAGCACATTACGTTTACGATGATTAATTCGTTAACAGAAATTGGAAGATGGGTGTGTGAAGTGAAGGGCCATTCTTGTGACGAATAAACAAGAAAAAGATTCTCTAACCTTTTGGTAATAAAGAAAACGACAGATGGTTTTCACAATTTTAAACCGAGGAATCTGACGTTGACCGGACAAAACCTGTGATATCTGACGCAGCCAGAAGGTTCTCATTTGATACGAGAACCATGGATCCAACCTGGAACACTAACTTTAAATACGTTAGCATTTTTAAACTAACTTTAATTTAGCGGATTAGCTCGTTCCATCCTTAAAATTATGCTTAGTATATAATTTTTTATATATATTGGGCCAGGCTCAATTGTTTTATAGCCCAAAACAACTATTCTTTTATTCGAGCCTAAAATATCTTGCAAGATATTATTGGCTTCAAATTTTAGGAATCAACGGTGGCGATTGTGTGAGCCCAGAGAGATATCGGCGACTATTCTTCTTCTCCGCAACTTCAAAAACCCTCCGACAAGTTTAATTCAGAATGTCCGTCGAGGAAGACGCCACAGTTAGGGAGCCACTGGATCTGATTCGACTAAGTATTGAAGAGAGGATCTATGTTAAGCTCCGCTCGGACCGTGAACTCCGCGGCAAGCTTCACGTTCGTTTTCTAACGACTTTCTTCTTTTCTTTCCCATTCGGATTCCAGATTTAATCTTGATCTCGGTTTTGTATTCCTCGAATATTTTTACCTATTTTTTAGAGTTTTTAATTTCAATTTTCGACGAATTTTAGCGAATCTTGTTAATTTTCAAGATTCCAAGTCGCCCACTTTGTTCTTTTTTTTTTTTGCTTGCAGGCTTTTGATCAGCATTTGAATATGATTCTGGGTGATGTTGAAGAGATTATTACAACTGTAGAAATTGACGACGAGACATACGAAGAGATTGTTCGGGTATGTAATTTTCTGACTCAAACAAGAGTTAATCTTGTTAGGCTTGTATATTGGATGATCTAGGGTTGTTTAATAATAGTAACGTTATGGGGTTCAATCTTTTGCCTTTGTCTTTAGTTTGAGCTAAAAGCAAATCTTGACTCATGTTCACTAGCTTTGTAGTAACTCTGTTTAATTGCTCCAAGTGTGATGTGTTAGCTTATGATCAGACTAGTGTTTACTATGTTCTTCGATTCGGAAACGAGATAATGTCTGTACAAATCATATGTTCTTCCTGCTGATGGAATTTGCTTTTGTCAGACAACGAAGCGAACGGTGCCGTTTCTATTCGTGAGAGGAGATGGAGTGATATTGGTGTCTCCGCCGTTGAGGACGACCTGAGTTAAAAACAAAATGCTTTTGTGACTTGGGCTCTGAGTTAACAAATCTGGAGCTAAGTAAAATACCTTTTTCTGATTACTTAGCTTTAGATTTGTATTCGTGAGTTTTGTTTCTTTGTCAAACATTTGAAGTTTAAACCGAATGTAGCGAGAAATCGTATTTGAATTTTGAACCCTTGTTAACGTGCTTCGTTATAGTAGAAGTGATGTAGCATACTCTCTTCATATGCTGGGTTTGGTGTTGTTGTCTTTCTCAAGTATACTGATCTTGAACCCTATTACAAAAAGAGATTTGGTTACCCTTATTTAGATATGTAATCCATGAACTAAATTTTGATTAACTGAACCATTTAGTCAATTTACGGTTAGTGAAACAACCACTCTCACTTTGGGTGAATCTATTTAAATCTTCTAAATGGTAATGTCAGTTCAATACATAAGATATGGTGTCAACCAATCTAAAACAGTTCTATAATCAAACAAATTTTGCATTGTCAAAGGGATGTTAACTGTGAAAAGGTAAATTTACAGCCGAAAAGAAACCGATATATAATCAATACGAACAAAGTGAGTATTGAGATCAAAAGTTGGAAATGGAATAAAGATCTAAAGACCCTTTGGAAGAGAATACACGCTTCGAATCATAATATGAATGGAGCAATTCTGAGAGGATGATGCAGAGATTCTTATCTTCGTCTGGGTCTGGCTTGAACCGGAGAACCCATTGATTGTGACTCTCTATAGTTTCTGCTCGGAGAATCCATTGATGCTCTGGAAGACGAGTAGGCAGCTTTGGCTACTGGTGGCACAGAATCTAACGGAATGGTCTCAACGAAACATGCACTATTCAAACGGGTCTTCTCTAACTCCAATTGAAGCATTTCGCTTGTACATTGCTGTGCAAGAGCCTAAAGCAACCAAAACAAAACAAAAATACCGCTTTTAGCGAATCTGTAAGCGGTTAGCTTTGAAGATGGTAAATATCAAGTGGTGGTTAAGGAGAAATATTCTTACAAGGAGATCATCTGGAGATCCGGATGATTGTTTGTCATCTGAAATTGCATCTTCGCTGCCACGTGTTGGTTTCCGGTGATGTCCTCCCTGGTTGTTCTCGACTGTCTCACTAATGCTCTCTGTAGCTTTCTCCAACACAGCTCCTTGCAGAGACTTTAGAGACTCGGTTGCATCGACCGTGAAATATGGTTTCAGTATAGTCTCGAAATACTCGAGCTGCATCATCAGTTTGTGAAAAACAGACAAGCATCATAACCAGTTTAACTAAACCCACTCGCTGAAATAAAGTTGAGAAAACCAACAAGTTTACCTCAAGCATCAATTGGCAGAAACCATTTGCATCTATTAAGCTCAGGTCGTCAGATCTGTTTTCTTCTAGAAGACTGAGAAAAGTATCAATCAGACCTTCGACCAAAGTGCCAAGAATTTTTTCCAGGAGTGGTTTGGCACCCGCAAATACCTGCAATCATAGTTTTCAGAATAAAATTAAACGGGTCTTGCACTAGGAACAGTCAAAGTGTGGTGGTTAAAAGAAATTGTTATAGAAATTTGAATGTCTAACAGTCAAAGTGATTCTCTTGGTACAAGGAAGCGCAATGGTATTACCTCTGCATGGACAGCAACCAGAGTGTGTAACAGCTCAACAGCAGCATCTCGTATGCCCTGAAGGACAGGTTTAGTTATCGTTTCTTCAGCAAAGAGGCTAAAATGTTCTTTTTCATTGAATCTTCTGAGGAATAAGAAAGTCACAGGTGAGAGTGAACTTGCTACTTACTTTTACTGGAGGCGCTGCACCCCACTGTATACCAGAGTCCAGCAAATAATTTGTTGCAGCTGTTCTGATCAAGTTTGCCTGGGTACAAGAAATATAGATGCAAATTTAAAGGGAAGGGTTTAGAAAAAGAACATTCCTTTTTCAATTGTTCAACGGAGGTGCATCAATTCTCTAATACGTAGCTACAGCATTAGTAAACTAACCTAGCAGATTAAACATTACCTTAGCAAAAGTGTAATGTTCGAGGACCTTCTCTCCAAGACCAAAGAAAGACATTATTAGATCTTGAAGATCACTGCTGTCTTCATTATTTCCCCTGCAAATTTAAGAGACAAAAGAGATTAGCCAGTCAACTATAATACCATATACAATTTCTCAAGTCAGACATTCAAAACTTTGATTAGAAAATTAAGACATTGGTACTAATTATCATAGTTGAGACTTGAGACAAATAAGCACGACTGGTTTTTTCCAACTTTCCTACCGGTTAGTGCAGAGATAGGAAAATCTTGATATTAAAAAAGGCACCAATAAAGTCAAATAAGAAAGGGACACACCTAGACTGTAACCAGGTATATTTGTACTTGTTGTAAAGCTCAGAGGCAAGTTCGTCTTTGCAATAACCTATATTACTTAAGATCATCAACAACTTCCTGTGAGGATCAACAACACTTTCAGGAGCATTGATTGATGGTTCTTCCTGGTGGTCGTTGGAATATCCATTTTGCCAACTCTCTTGCTTTGAGGTGCCTTGAGAAATGTCAGCACCAATTTGCTCCAAGTGAGCTGATATATGCAAAAAGAAATTAGCATATCAACATAATCATTGTCTAGTGTGTGCACCTGACTCTATCCGCATTATGAATGTGTGGGCATCTGTATACATCTACTATCACCGAAGTTTGGTGTAAAAGGCTTACCAGCAAAATCCAGAAAGCAGTTCAAAAAGGCAAGTCTAACAGATATCAGGATTTCCTCAATATGGGCAAACATATCTTCTGATCTAGCAGCTTCACCTTTTAAAGACAGAATCATCCTGGAAAAAGCATATCCAGAAATCAGCAGCCGTATAGGGCAAGGCAACACCGCCATTAAAAATAGAAACAGCGGTACACAATTGCATATGCAGTTCTCTGAATATCTCTGAACTGCATTTATGGTTTATTTTCTGAGTATCATATTCTTCACAACCAGAATCATAAAAATGGCAATTTGGCAACTGCCATGTTTTTCTCTAACAAGAGAGAAGTAGAACATCAAATCATAGAGTATTGTTTAGCTGGAATCATATACATCTAGTACTCTTACAAAATATATAGCAAAAAGTTGTAACTATTAAAGACGCAAGGTTAAGTATTTGTGTATACATGTAACTGCAAGATTTTAGAAACTTACAGATTAATTTGTTCCATCCCAGAGACGATAATTGAACGGAATGCAAGGGGCAGGTAAGAGATGGAATATGGAGATCTATTCCTTTCAAGAATAGAAATTGAGATCCACGTCTCCTCCTTTGATATTCCTTCTGTAGACGCCCTCATCCAAGAACAAAGCCTTTGGATGTATATTTTGGTGATTTCCACCTTAACTTTTCTTAGTGCCATGACTGCCAAAACAAAAACGTGTATATAGAATCTCAGTATATTTTAGCGAAACAACAAGCTCAAGCTTCAAAAGAATTTCAAATACCAGCACTATGGGGAGCTGACTCTTTCGCCTCAAAAGCTTGGCATGCTTTTGATACTTCTTTGATGGTATCACTCATATATGGGTGGAGAATGTATGATTCGTCAAAATCATGAAATGTGCTTTGCACCTACACAAGCAATAAGCAGGAAAAAAAAGTATTAGAACCAATGCATGGAACAGATGACAGGGTTCATCTTTCCTTCTAGTATGGCAAAGAAAAGCTCTATTGAAAAGATCAGTTGACAGAAAAGAGAGGCAATGAGATGACCTTTGCTTCATAAATAGAAATGGTATTGCGTATCATCCCTGCAACTTCTTCCAAAGAATGACTTGAATACCTCGCCTCTTCCACCTTCTCCTCAGCTTTGCTGGCTGAAGTATCACTAACTTGGGAAGACTGGATTGGTAGAATTCAATAAAAGTAACGATTTACCTCCATTTGAATAAAGAAACAAATAGGCACTGCCCTTAGCTTACGAAATTATAATACACAGAGTTAACTGCAGGAGCAGAGCACATAGGAGTATCATGTACCTTGGCAAATTTCCCACTGAAAACAGAAAGAGCTGTTTTCCAGAACGCAGGGAGATGATATATGATTACAGCAGTCAATCTTTTGATGTATCTTCCCCTCAAAGCTTCATTTTCTTTTCCCGCCAACTCTACTGATGGTAGGTCAACTTGAATTTGATTATCTTCCATAGAAGACGCATCATCTGACTGAAAGATTAAAGAAGGTACGAGTTGGTATCAGCTTTAAACCAGAATCTTGCTTATATTGCAATAATATAGCTGCCCTCACAGTTGAACTCACAAGTTGAACACCATTTTGTTGGATTTGTCGCCACTTTGCGTCAGAGAGAGCTCTCTCATGCACCTGGTTGCGCAAAATTTGCATCCTTGCTTCATGATCAAATGTACACTTTTCAAGCAGCCCATGGATTCTATGATTCTGATAAAAGAAAGAACCAAGCCAGAAAACCTTATTTACATACTTCCACAAATAGTCAGGGAAACTATATATAGTGTGTGTTTCTAGAGAGGTGTAAAGTAAGACCACAATCAAGAAAGAAAGAGATGCATAATAGCAGAGGCTAAGAGAGCCACCTTCAGATATTAAAATCAGAACTATCAGGAATCCAGACACTACTCAGCACTAACGTAGGAAAGCCGTAGAGAAAAGAGCAACAACATCAAATGCACCGACCTGAACATTTAAATAATGCCAAACAGGATCCGACTCAGGCTCCAGCTCCAGCAAAAGCCTCACAGTGTTTTCCAGCTAAATTAAGCAAACAGATTTTAGCACCAAGCAGAGGACGGGAATGGAGAGAGAAAATAAATGAATGTCTATTACAAACATTAATTGGTGACTCAAAGTCTCACAATAGGGAAGCATGAAAACTTCAATAACTGTACACTTTGGAACTGATAGCATATTTTAACAAAGGCACCAGGCCATCCTTAACTAATTCAAACGATGGACTGTTCATTCCTTAGTATTCTCCATTAGAATGGAAGAGGTAATAGTTAACTTACAGTAGTCAAATCTATTTTCGGATCTTCCATAGATCTGTAAAGGGTGCCTTTAAACTCCTGCATCACTTTCTCAACCTCCTCTAGTACGCGCTTGAGTATATTTACCTGTAAGCAACGTGTTACTCTATGCTTTCAAGAGCTTCGTAATGCAAGTGAATAACATCCTAACAAGTGAAACATGAGTGGTATCTGTCTGAAGAGTGTGATCAATGAGGCAAGCATACATGAGAAGGGAGAGCAATAGACTTCGCCTTCTTGTATTCCCGAACAGCCAAATCATACTCGCCTTTGCCAATACTGCTACGAATTATACTGGGTAAATTGAAGAGTGTACGGAATCTCTGAAGCATTCCTTGTACAGACCTGATCTTCTCAGCTTGGGCCTAAGAATAATGGTGAAAAAGGCTAAAGCAGATAGCAAGAGGCTTGGAAAACACTAAAAACTAATAGTATGTGACTATACCAACCTGTCTCTCAAAAAGTGGCTCAAAAGCAAGATTAGCCCGTGATGTCACACTCTTCATACAATTGAACAAATGAGTAGTTCCCGATCCTTCTGGGTCGTCTTCGATCCGTTTCAGTTTTGATTCAATATCTGTAAAGAAAGGCAGTATTCTTCGCATCAACAAGAGAGAAGGTTACAGCAAAAATAAGCCACCCAATTGAGTGTAATAATACATACCATCAATTGTCGTTTTACAGGAGACGAAGCAGTCAAAATTATCTTTCACCAATTGTTTCCTTTGTAAATTACGGCCCTTTAAGTCACTTTTCAGGGCAAGGGCACCCGATTCCAGGTCCGCTGCACTTGTCTCTTGGTGAATGCGAGAAAGAAACAGCTTGGGATCGAAATGGTCAGAGATGTACACCAATTTTTCTGCAAATTCTCAGACAAGTATAATTAAGATTTAAAAAACCGGAAGTTGTACATCGAGTAAGCCCGCAGAAAGTTCAAGTCGTTTGTAAGAGCTAATGATCAAGTCCAAGTTGTAAGTATGGTCATGAACAAATACATACCCCGAAGTGCATTATCCACTCTCTCAGCTTTTGAAAGACTTTCTGATGACTCCGTGATTAATCTCAGTGTCTTGTTATCTATAATCCTACAAGGTACACAAAAGCCATGTTTAGATACGTCCTACCATATCGTGTTCTCAGAGATAGAATAAAGTATGTCACTGACGTTCGAGGTGAGCAACACAAATGAGAGGGCGTACCCTAATTTTAGTGGATCAATGCATTCCATGCCACGAGGGAATGATTGCAAACTGGTTAGAACCAGTTTTTTGCCAGCTCCAGATTCCTTCTGGTCTAGCTTCTCAGTCACGGGTGGTGCTGTTCTCGACTCCCGCATATCACGAACCCTGCGGGCAAGCTGCCAAAAGTCATCAGCATTTAAGTGAAATGTGTACATTTCCAACTAAATCTGCGTGATGCCATGATTCCAACGGAACTAATGGCCTCGAGTTGGGTCAGCTATATCTCAATTCTGATCTTAAAGCTATTCTGTGAACGGAATATTCAGGGTCATACAACTGATATCACATATAACAATTTTTTAGATCTCATATCCTAAACAAGATAAGGAAGCAAAGATTACTTGACTAAATCAAATCAAAACTATGCAACAAACACAACTAGAGGCAAAAGAAAATTGCAATTCTTAGTTCGAAAGTATCAAGCATAGTTTTTACCAAAAGAAAAATTGGAGCCAGATAAGTTTAAACATGATAGATACCGTACCTCAGCTTCATTTACTCGTTTCCAGCAATCGGGCTCCACTCCATCCCAAGCTCCGTCATCTTCCTTCCGCGCTCTTCCTCTCTCCCTGCCACTTCCGCCTCTTCCTCTTCCCCCGCCACCGTCAGAACCACCTCTTCCACGATCCTTCTCCACATCCTCATCCCCGCTCGAAATGCTGAGCAATTCCACCTCCGATTCATCGTCCTCATCCATCGATGGCTTCCTTGCCGCCGCCGCACCTCCCATCGACTTCGGCGGAGGGGCTGCCGGCTTCTTCTGTTGCCGTGGCTGCTGCACTAAATTGGCGACGGGCTTGCGGGAATTGGCGGAAGGAGGCTTCTGATAGGTAAGATCTCTCTGAGATTGTTCCTTCAACGCCATTTGAAGGAGCTCATCTTCGTCTAGATCGTCGCTGTCGCTCGACATTTTTCGCTGAATCAGATGATCGTCTGTCTCTTCCTCCCTTGAGCTATCGCAGAGATCTGTGCAGTTTTTCTTTTCTTTTCTTTTTTTCTTACAAATCTGTTTTTGACTAATTTGAATTTTGTTTGTGACTTTTTCTTTTTTTTTCCCGTGTGACGAATTTTTCTTTTCTTTTTTATTAATGAATAAAATTCCAACAACAAAAAAACATCAACAAAGGGGAGCAAGAAACGTAGTCGTTTTGGCTAATTAAACAAGCTTGCATCTGTATTGAATTCCAACTATAGGATGGGCTATTGTGTAATTTAATACAGTTTGAGGCGAATCTGTGAATCTAGAGAAGTATAGGGCTACCCATTTTAAGATGTATCTCGTTTTCTTCCATTGTCGCGTTTGAGTTTTAGTTTTTTACAACCGTGTATGAACGAAGTTCTTCGGAGCCAACTTCCGTGGATTCAGACAACATCTCCGTGAGTCTCTGCGAAGTTCTTAGGGCCACAAAAGAAAAGGTAATCGCAACGATTTTGAGCTCTATCCTCTTTTGAGCTACTTTCCGACGAGTTTGTTATTGCAAAGTTCTAGTTTTTAGAGGATTTGGAAAAGAGGCTTAGGCTTAGGGACTAGGGTTTTCTCGTATTCATGTCGACCTTGTTACACTGCAGACGGGTTTTTGTAATTTCTTCTCTCCGGAGAAATGTCGGAGATTGCGCGTTTAATCGTTCCCCTGTTCGTCGGACCGTCAATCTAGGGTTTCTGGTGAGTAGAAGAACACTGTGTTCAGTGTCAGAAGTGAAATCCGAGGATGTCGATAAGCAAAACCCATGTTTGAAATCTTTTACAGTTTCGTATCTCGTGGATTCGTGTGGACTGTCTTTGGAATCTGCTAAATCGAATTCCAGATTCGTCAAATTGGTTTCTTCCAAGAAACCAGACTCTGTTCTCGCTCTCTTCAAGGACCATGGATTCTCCAATGACCAAATCACCACTGTCATCAAATCATTTCCTCGTATTCTCTCACTGAGCCCAGAGGACATTATCTTGCCCAAGCTCATGTTTTTCAATTCGATCGGGTTTTCCACCTCTGACACTGCGAAACTGATCTCGTCTTGCCCTAAAACACTATCCTTTAGCTTGAACAAAAGACTGATCCCTTGCTATGATTCCCTCAAGAGCATACTGGTAGAGGAAGAAAGCGTTGTCAAGTGTCTGAAGCGCGGGTACAGATGTTTCTCGTTGAAGGTTGCACAGAGCTTATCTCCCCGGCTCTCTATTTGTAGAGAGCTTGGAGTTCCAGACAAAAGCATCAAGTGGCTGGTACAAGCGTCCCCGTTCACTTTTTTCTCTTCCGACCGAAGATTCAACGAGGTATTAAACAGAGTTTGTAGCTATGGTTTTGACCCCAAAAAGGCTGGTTTTGTTCACGCTATGGTAGCCTTTGATTGGACGAATGAATCAACAATGGAGCGGAAATTTAAGTTGTTCCAACGTTTTGGTTGGTCTAAAGAAGATTTCGTCTCAGCAGTCATGAGATTCCCAAACTGCATGACGGTTTCAGATAAGAAGATAATTTACACGATGGATTACCTCGTAAACAACATTGGTCTGCAGGCTCGTGACATTGTTGCAAGACCGGTGGTGTTAGGTCTGAGCATGGAGAAGAGAATCAAACCGAGGAACCAGGTGATCTCTTTACTGCTCTCTGAAGGACTTGTGGAGAAAGAAGATATAAACTATTTCACTATCCTAAAGATGAAAAGCTCCGAGTTCATGGGTAAGTTTGTGCTGAAACATCAGAATGAGATGCCACAACTTGTACAAACCCTTAAGAGTAGTCGTTGAGTCTAAATAGATTGCGGTTTTGCGAGGGAAGAAAAAGGAAAGACTTTGCGAGTTTGTTCGATTGAAGAAGTGAGAACAGAACATAACTGCTCTTGCCTGTGGGCTTGTTGGCCAAGTGTTGCCGATTACACATGATTTTTTGTATCCAGTCATGTTTTGATGGATGTTGTGACATTTAATTTGTTATTGCCTAATAGTTGATTTTACTTTTTGCTCGTGGAAGTAAATTAAAAAGATTCATTTACCGTTTTTGACATCATAAAAGATTTTATTGGTTATGTTTATTTTGAATATGAACATACCTATGATGCTATTACTAAATAAAGCCACATGTTCCATTTTCCTTTTAACAAGGATGTGAGAGTTTACACGCAATCTCGTGCCAAAATCAGGCATGATATTTAGCTTTTCAAATCGGCATAATACATATGAGATTATAGAACACGAAAACGATTTTCCAAAAGTAGTTCTCTTTTATTTTATTTTTTTCTAGAGATCATTGATATGTCATGACGAGCTTTTTTATGGTCGAATACGATCAAACTCTGTGTAATGTTATGGATCTGTGGTGTTGATTATTTCTGGAACGGAACTCTTATGTATTTCTTCTAGCTTAATATTTCAAAATCGAAAATATAATCATTCACAAAACACATTACTTTCTTAAGCAAGAACGAAATGGATAAATAATTAAATATAGTTATAGTTTCTAACAGGTTGTAACTATCAACAAAATCAACGGTATTTGGGCGGTTTTGGCACATTTTTAGATTTAAGTCGGAGAGATTTTAAATTTTAAAATTCACATCTAACGTTTTTTTTTTTTTGCATGCTCCATAAATTTATACGGATAACAACTGAAAATTATAGGGATATTTTGCCGTGTCTTAGATAGAGCTACAAGTGTACGCGCCATTTTATCATTATTATTGAGAAAAACTCCATTTGACAGATTTATAGCATATTTGCTTACAAAGAGATCCCATTGCTATCAAATTCCCACGAAATAAAACAAGTCATGAGTCCATATATTCCAAGTTTCTTATATATAAGAAAAGCGTAACCGCTTAAATTGTGTTGCATGAAACATGAAGAAGAGTTCGGTCACGTATGTAAACACACACAAAATATCACATACCATGTGACCCAATCAGTTTGGTCAAACCAAACGTAACCGCCATAGCTAACCATCCTCCAATCAAGACCCTAACCGACGACTTAACCACCGGTGCTTTCCCCAAAACCGCTCCTAACCACCCAAACATAACCAAAGCCAACGTCACCGCCACCACAATCGCTCCAATCCTCACACGATACTGTTTCACAAACGCAGCCGCCAATAAAGGCACAATCGCCCCCAGAGAAAAAGCTAACGCAGACGCCGCGGCCGCTTGCATCGGGCTAGGAAGCTTCTCTTTCTCTATATCTCCTCCGCTCTCTCTCTTCATCTGAGCCACCTCTATGTCGTACTGAGAGTAAACGGAGACAAACTCTCCGATGGCCATGCTACAAGCTCCGGCGACTAAACCGGCGAAACCGGATAAGATCATGGTTTTGACGTCTTGCTTGACCGAACCGACACCCATCATAAGCGAAGCCGTCGAGACAAGACCGTCGTTGGCACCGAGCACGGCGGCTCGTAGCCATTGAGCTCGTTTGGAGTAGTCGAAAGCCTTTTCTTGATCTTTCTCCATGTCTAGGTTCAAGCTGTTGTTCACGTTGTGGGACTCCATGGTTAAATCTTTTGAGTTGGTTTTCTTTTCTTTTCTTTTCTTCTTTGTGTTTAAATGAGAAGTAGAGAATATCGGTGAAGTGTGGAGAACACACGCCTAGGTTGAGTTCTATTTATGGAGAGATTTTATGTTAACTCTTTAAAAATATTTCTTTTTTAAAATTATGTGGTGGAGTCGACAATTAATATCTGTGGACCATCAGCACCACTAACGGAAATACTTTTACTATATTTGACAAAATGTGGACTAAAACCCCACCTGTTTTCCTCTTATTTATTCACTAATTAATTATTTTGACTCCTTGAGGCTTACTTACCAAAAAAATAAGAAGCTCGATTTAATTATAAAAACCCGAGTCTTTGTTTTCCTCTAAATCACGACTTCAAATCTATGACTGGAAAAAAAGAAATGCGTAGTTTGAAGTTTTTGATCATGTTTGTGGAATTAAAACTAATAATAATTACAATCGAATAAACTATCAATATATAATATTTTGAAATTTCATGAATTTATCAAAAACATTTTTAAAATCTGTTCCAACAAATTCAACAACATGTTAATTTTTCTAAGAAATTAATATGAGTTTGCATATTTTTACTTATTTACTTACCTCAAACAATTTTTCATTCCACATAACTCAATGCTGACTAATAATGACAAATATGACATTACTCAATAAATGAGAGAGTACAACTATTCAAATTTCAAATCACCTAACCGAGACTAAATTTAGATAAAGTAGTTGTTTTTTCCTTGTGCCACTGTAAACCTCGTTCTCTCTTTTTGGTAAGCTAATTATGCTGTACCAAACACCCATAAATTGTCATGTATATTATTAAAAAAAAAAAAATGCTTTCAAGATAACGAGTCATCGTGGTTAATTATGGTGAAATCGAGTAATTAATGAACTGATACTAAGGTCGAGGAGAAGGTTGAAAATTTGAGAGGACACACATATAAAAGAAAGGGTAAGAACGTAGAGATTAAGAAAGAAAAAACATTGAAATTAAGATTAAAGCAAAAAAAAAATATATAGATATTAAGGAAAAAGACAAGGACGTTGGAAAAAAAAAACATATATAGAAATTAAGAAAAATCAAGCACACTAGACGTTAATTATAGAAAAACAATACAAGCTAAATGAATCAAGCAAAGATCGAATCGTTTACACTATGATTGCAAGTTTGAAACGAACAATGAAGTCTAGGAAAGAAAAAAAGTGGGTTTCCGCGTCCGATCGATCGGTAAAGAAAGCATAAAGATCATTCGGTGTAAAATATACAAAAATAATCGATCTCAACTGAAATCAAATTCAAAAGGAATCTTATATTTAAAAAGATAAATAAAACGGGAGATAATGAAATAAATGTGAAACCACGCATTTGGTTTCTTTTTCATTTTTATATCATCAGCATAGGGCAGAAAAACAAAAAATCTTAGTGAGATCGAAAGGAGCAGTTACATACTTACAATATCAAGCTGTTATTCTTAGCAAAAAAAAAAAATATCAAGCTGTTATGTCGTCTCCATGATCAAAGCCATGCATATACGTCTTCAAGTGAAAGGAAATTAATACAAAATAAAAACTAAATTTAACTTCCCAAACGCTGACCCAAAAGTTTATGAAAAGAAAATAACGTATTTCTTTGCAAAAGAGCAGAGCTTGATTGGTAATTAATATTTGTATGTAAGAAAATTCAAATAAATCAAGGGCTTTCTAAAGGTTTCAGATTTTCCCATCTTTAGTAAATGATCTTATCTTCTTCGTTGTTTATCCTTTCATAAATTCTTCATTTATGTAGACAAATTAAAATATAAAAGGTCGGCAGCGATTCGTTTTCTTTTAAATATATTTCCGTTTTGTTGTATTATATATGTTATTTTCTCCCCTTTTTCTTACTACACGGAAACTATGGGAGCGTTTTCTATGAAATATCTATTTCTTTTACTTTCAGTTTCTTTTGGTTGGTTAATTTTACTTTATTCTCGACAAAGAAATCATCCCCAAACAAAAGGAGACTACTCAGTCACACACTGTTTGTATTATTCTCGTTTTCTTTTACTCTGGATTTTCTTGGTGTTTGACCAAAAGTGAACGATGGATAATATGTACACAATTGATAAGGTACTGTTCGATTTTGGAATTGTTTGATAAGTGTAATCATGTTCTATATCTTCTATTGAATATATTTAATAAAAGAGGGATTCATCAGGGAATTAAAAAGTAGGTAACAAATATGGATTAGTACCGCCCCTTATTATAGACGGACACATAATGGACGATTAAAATATCAAATAGTAGAATCCAACTAGGTTATATATATGAAGGGGATCAAATTTGAATCAGATGCTTTTCACACTATAGATTCTTCAATCTAGCAATTAGAGCCGTCTGCAAGTGAAAATCATAAACAACAAATTCATAGTAGATAATGAACATATAAAAATCCATTTTTTCCTTTTGATATAAAATAGATGGATTGCTGAACTGGAGAGCACTGAGAAATAAACTATAGTGAGATAAATTAATAGAAAGAGTTGATAATAATATAAAGAAAGAGAGACGAGTGTGGTTTCCACACGAATAGCACCACACATCACCATCATCATCACTTGTTGCACTCACACGTACACATCTACGTATGATGTTTCTTTATATGTATGCATGCATACGTATTCGCCTACGTACATTTATGCCCACACATTCTAACTTTTATAGAACCGGAAATAATATATGTGTGTATATATAATATTCATATATCGATATGAGCAATTAAGCTGCAACGTCTAAAAAATTTCAACGACTCACACACGGCATGCAAATTGTGTGTAGAATTGAATATAATTATATGATAAAACTAGTAAAAACCTACTGTATTATAAATAACTTAATTAAGACCACTTTTTATTACTTGAATTTAAAGTTTTTCTTTTTTGGGGATTGAATTTAGAGTTATAACAATCTATATTTGAATGTTAAAAATAAAATGATATGAACTTTAATCTCAAATATGTATTTTTACGTATTGTGTATATTTCTATACTATGCTATAGAAATTTTGGAGCCGCTTGAAACACAAAAATTATTCTGATTTTGAAAAATATTGAAGTTAACCAATATGTTCGATTGTATATCACTTATTCTCTTCATATGTAGCGAAAAGTAGGTTTTTGTGCCTTTTATATTGACAATGATGGATATATAGACACAATTTCAACTTTACCAGTGTGGTCCGATCCTAGTCCTACTCATGAAACGCTAAATCTCATAAGAATTTCAGAATTTTTCTATTTATAAATACGAAAAAAAATTGCGTTTGGTCAATGGTTAATATGTTTGTAGCATAGATGAGATTTGCATAGATGAATTTTCTGTACGTAGGCTTGAAATAAAGGGTTTTGTGCAAATCTTTTCAAATGATTAACAAAAATCCTATTTATATATCTAAAACAAATTAATTACAATCCCATTCTTGTCTATCATTTCATATAGCCAGGACACTGGAAACTTAACTGGGCCAACATGAATGGGCTAAATATAAATGGGGTCAACTTATATGGATCGATGATTGATGGCCGTAACATAAACTAAGCAATGGTTTATAGTTTATAGGGTAATATAGCCATTCCCAAAGGTCAAAGGATTGACCATTGACCCATTTGGAATGAGGTAGTAATGGTCACATTATTTTAAATTATAATTTTTTTAATAAAAATAATTAACGTTGACAAGTGCCTAATCTATCCAACACATTTGGGTAGAGTATGGCTTGCCATGGGTCATGACTGTCTTGACTCTTGACCGATAAATTTACGCAGTCAAAATGGACACACCCAGAAACATCCCCTAATTTTATATTTATATGAAAATAATTAACAAAACATTTACATAAAGACATTTCAGACCCGCTAACACAAAAAGTGTTGCCGTTTTTGCAAAATTAAAAAAAAAATGAAATATGGAAGTTCGACTCCGATTTTTCACGAAAGATTTAAAAAAAAAAAAAGATTTGTAGATAAAAAAACAAAATTATATCTCACACTCTTTATTTTAATAGGAAATACTTTTAGTATTGAGAATATTCAAATATTTTCAAAAACAAAAATTTCGATGGATTATTTGATATATTTGAATGATTAGGGGGTGTTATTCAATCATGTATTTTGATAGAATTTAAATCTAAGCACAA
>OVAY01000577.1:579-51632 GCA_900406395.1 Kernera saxatilis
AAATAAATAAATAATTATGGTGCATGCAGCAACCATATTGCAAATAAATTAGTAAAGATGTGACAATCCGCATATCGTAATAAAAGTAAAATAACGGTGTATTAAGCAACTACTGTAAAATAGTATATCATTATAGTGGCGGTAATCCGCTTGCTATATGATATTATAAATATATTTTTAAATAGAGTGATCGTGCTGATAACGTGTTATAAATAAAAGATTTGAATAAGAAATAACAATAAATTAAAGACAAAAATTTATAACCTTTGGATAATAAGATCTCAAAATATTTGAGAGAGAGAGAAAGAGAGAGATTTTATTCTTTGATAGAATGTTTTTGTGTTTGTGTTGTGTGTTTACAAAGAATGATTTTGCTTTCTATTTATAGGCAAATACATAGTGATGAGGTATCCACCTAATTGAATTCACCTAACACACCATGTGTTAATTGATTTTTACCTAACACATTATGTGTTTTTATTAGTTTTATAACACTCCCCCTTGGAGACCAGCATCACTANAATATGTTAATTGATTTTTACCTAACATGTTTTTATTAGTTTTATAACAAAAAGTACATTATGATCCTTTTCTGGGTTCTCCGTAAAACCCAAAACTTTCATTTCGTCTCTCCTTTCCGTTTTTTGATTGCTGTCCGATTCTAGGCCATGTCGACTCTATTAAACTCAGTCTTATCCATGGCGGCGAATCCATCTCCGGAATCGTCGAGAAAAGCCTTAGGGTTTGTTTCCCACATCCCCACCGGTTCCCTCCACTTCTCCTCCGTCAATAAAGGTGTCGCTAGGGTTTTAGCTTCGACCCAGATCACGTTATCCCCCAAAGACTCCGCCTTTACCATTACCGGATCCAGTTGGAAACCAGATATCGATTCTGGTTCCGGGTCCTTTTCTGATGACCCGAGAAGCGACGAGCCGCGTTTGAACGATACTTTCTCTCATCTCGAAGGTTTGGTCATAAAAGGGCAGAAACCCAGTGTAGCTCACTCTACTCAGCTCTTGTACGATCTTTGCAAAGCCAATAGGTTGAAGAAAGCGATTCGTGTGATTGAGCTAATGGTTAGCTCCGGGATTATACCCGATGCATCTGCTTACACTTATCTTGTTAATCAGCTTTGCAAGAGAGGTAACGTTGGTTACGCGATGCAGCTCGTTGAGAAAATGGAAGATCATGGTTATCCTTCGAATACCGTTACTTACAATGCGTTGGTTCGAGGTCTTTGTATGCTTGGAAGCTTAAACCAGAGCTTGCAGTTTGTTGAGAGGTTGATGCAGAAAGGTTTAGCTCCAAATGCTTTCACTTATTCGTTCTTGCTTGAGGCTGCTTATAAAGAACGAGGAACGGACGAAGCTGTGAAGCTTTTAGATGAGATCATTGCGAAAGGCGGTGAACCCAATTTGGTTAGCTATAATGTGTTATTGACTGGTTTCTGTAAAGAAGGGAGAACTGATGATGCGATGAGGCTGTTTAGGGAGTTGCCTGCTAAAGGGTTTAAGCCAAATGTTGTGAGCTACAACATTTTGTTGAGATGTTTGTGCTGTGATGGGAGGTGGGAGGAGGCGAATTCGCTATTGGCTGAGATGGACGGTGGAGATCGAGCTCCTTCCGTGGTTACCTATAACATATTGATCAATTCGTTAGCCTTCCATGGAAGAACAGAGCAAGCAATGGAGGTTTTGAATGAGATGAGTAAAGGAAATCATCAGTTTAGAGTCACTGCGACGAGCTATAACCCGGTAATCGCTCGTTTGTGCAAGGAAGGGAAAGTTGATCTTGTGGTGAAATGTCTGGATGAGATGATTTACCGGCGTTGTAAACCCAATGAAGGAACGTACAACGCGATAGGTGCGTTATGCGAGCATAACAACAAGGTGCAAGAAGCGTTTTACATAATACAGAGCTTAAGCAACAAGCAGAAATGCTGCACGCACGATTTCTACAAGAGCGTAATCACAAGTTTGAGCAGGAAAGGCAACACCTTTGCAGCGTTTCAGCTCTTGTACGAGATGACTAGGTGCGGGTTTGATCCTGACTCGCACACCTACTCGGCTCTGATCAGAGGGTTGTGTCTTGAAGGGATGTTTAATGGAGCGATGGAGGTTTTGTCAATAATGGAGGAGAGTGAGTACTATAGACCTACAGTGGATAACTTTAACGCCATGATTTTAGGGTTTTGCAAGACGAGGAGGACAGATTTGGCATTAGAGGTGTTTGAGATGATGGTTGAGAAGAAGAGAATGCCGAATGAGACAACTTACGCGATACTTGTTGAAGGGATAGCTCATGAGGATGAATTGGAGCTGGCTAAAGAAGTCCTTGAGGAGCTGCGATCGCTTAAGGTTGTGGGCCAGAATGCAGTAGATAGGATTGTGATGCAGTTCAATTTAGATTGATGGGTAGGAGAAGAAGGAACCATGAAGCTATTTTTCAGAAAAAAATTTACTATACATTTTTTTAGTGTTTGTATCATGTTGACAAAGAGATGAGTAGTTTTATGAGGATGATGATTCGTGTAAGGACAAAGAAACACGATGTTGGTGTTTTTCTTGACATATTAAAGATCCAATTGAAACAATCAAATCCTATAAAAGTAGAAGCAAGATGTTGATGAAGGGGGAAAGTCTGGAACTTTCTTTTTGATTAAAATTTTAAACCAAAAAAAGTCTGAATCTTTAATGTAAATAAACTGGAATTCTATAAAAAAAAAACAGAGATAGATAAAAGCTAAGAACAATGTTTTGATCGAGAGAGGATGCGAGCGACTCAGACAAAGCAAGAACACTGTTAGTAAACAAGTGTTGAAGCTTGTTACTTGGATCGCTGTCTCATCTTGCGTCTCTTCCTCTTAAGCCTCCTCATACGCTTCTTCTTCCACTGCAACCAAAACCCGTTTAGTAACCCAGATTATCATCATATAAGAAGCAGAATTGGTTTTCGACCTCGAGTTAAAAAAAAAGGCTTAAAAATCATCACAGATGATGTGATCAATCATTCAACATTGTGAAATTCAAAACTGTTTACCCAAATGGTCGAATTACAGAGCCAGAGGGAATCTAGTTTCATCCTATTTTTCCAGAAACCCCAACATTCTCTTCGTGAAAAGAGCAGATCACAATCCCATCGTCATTGCTATTTGCTACCCTAACCAAGGTTCCGATCTGACTCGAGTGATTCTATACACAGCAATTTATAAAAGTTCCGCACCTACTCAAGAATCCACAGAAAGAAAGAAAAAAGCATAGAAACCTAGCCAGATCTAGCGAAGCATAAAGAATGATTAGACAAAAGCTTACCTTAGCTCTCATCTCGCTCTGAATCGAATCAGAGAGAAACGATGGCGTCGTTTTAACATATATATACACACACAACACACACTTGTTGAAAGCCCTAAATCTTAAACCGAAAATAAATTAATTTCTCAGGGGTAATTCCGTCAACCTCAAGTGTCAACACTCTTTTTTCCCCTTAAAGACCTTAAAAGCCAAACAGATTAACCTCGCCGGGAAATGGAGCAGATATCAGAATCAAACCGCCGCGAATCAGCTGATGCGGCTAGCTCGTCTTCATCGACCGCCGCAGACGGTCACGGCGGAGGCGGTGGAGAAGCAATGGGTCGAGGCTTATCAGCGATGCTGGAGTCCGTCATTAAAGATTTCGACTCAAAAGCCCTGGATACGCTCAATAGCCAACACCAACTCTCCGGCTCGCTCGATCGCTTAGTCCAAGGTACTATTATCGATCGAATCTCACTCCAATTATTCAGATTCAGTCAGAGAAATCTCGAATTGATCTCGAATTCCACAATATTCCCAGAATTGATGCTTCTTGAGATTGGATAGTTTTTTCTTTGGTTTGGTTTTGCATTTTGAATGTGATGAAAACAGAGCTTGATCAATTGCTGGAAAACGCTCCATTGCCGTTCATAGTACAGCACGCATCGAGGATCTCAAGCGTCAAACAAAGAGTTTCATCGATGAATCTGGTGCTTAAATCCATACAGAGGCGTATTGATAACATCGATCAGATGCTCTCTGCCAACATCACACAAGGTAAAACTCTTTGGTCAATCATGTCAAGTAGCATCATCGTCTATACTATATAATGCTATTAGAAACTCACGATGGTTTCTAATGACGGTAACACAGAGAAAACAGCATCGGAAACTACATGATGACCAAGCACGAGTCACTACTCTGTTACTCCTCTGTCTCTCTTTCTCTGCAAAAGCCAAGTGGTGAGTGTTTAACTCGCATTCCAAACGATTGCGTTTGGTGTTAGGCTTTAGTGGGCTTTTTGTCTAATCGGGTTGTTTTCTATTTTGGAATATCCAATTTTCATTTTATCTATTCTGTTTTCTAAATAAATTTTATTATTTGTATCGTTACAAACCCTACGGTCCATGCCGTCCATCAATCAACCATGTAAAACAGAATTTTAGAGTGAATATGTCGGCTCGTTTATTTTATGGCTTATATATTAGTATTTTTTTCGAGTTTGTTGGGTAAAGGCTTTACAAAAATTATACTAGTATTGTTTACAAACTCTTGTCACGTGGGTGTACGACAAAATCGATAGGAGATGCCCAGGCACGTGTCTTCTGTGCTGGTCACGTGGTTCAAGCCTATATAATTGGATCTCGTTCTCCTAGGCTTTTTAGATTAGTAGCGTCTCTAACTTTTCATAAGGAGGAGACTGATCTGTAGATAGACTATGGGCCACAAATTTCTTTCGTTAATAACTAATCTCTTGTTTCTATGTTTTTCATTATTATAATGAAACTATATTACATCTATGTGGACGATGATGATGGGTGTGACTTGTGTGGGTGTTGATAATAATTAATGACGATGCAAATAAAAAAAAAAAAAAACAGCAAATTAAGAGTATAGAGGACCGAGCCTCTGACCAGAAATCTGATTGGTCCTTTCGTGGTAAAACCCATACAAACACACAAACCTAAACCCATTTCGGGAACTCGACCGAAGCTTTGTCTTTAACCCACAAATCTAGCTTACTTTTTTCACTTTTGTGCGCTGCTTTACTAATCATGAGTTGCAACTTAGCATACTCTAGTATCATCAATCATCATAGATGTATCTTTCAAGACAGTCTTCACTTTTTTCAAGCTAAAACCCTAGCTGAAAATTGACTGCAATTATACCCCAAATGCGGTTAGGCTTTTTATTTTAAAATCGAGTGGAGAAAGGGGACAAAAGAGAGAAGCCAAAGTACAGAGGATAGAGACAGGTGATAGAGGCTTAGGGTCTTGTACTTATACAATCTCTTGCTGGTCCAATCTTATCTTTTTTGTAGACTTAAAATGTAAATCTTTCCACACTTTCGTACCTTTCATGTACCATTATCATAATAAGTTCGAGAAATCCTGACACTTAAACATGTGATTCCAAACACCAAATCAATGCCCAATAGATCCACAACATTAATGCCTAAACGAACCTTCTTTGATTAACAAAACAACAAACAATAAACAACTGTAAAAATGCAAAAGCAAAAAAAAAAAAAAAAAAAAAGNAAAAAAAAAAAAAAGAGAAAGTAAAGAGTGGTAGAGTTTCTGAAAAACTGCATCATTTCCGAAACTCAGAAAACGACAAAAATATAGAAAAACAAATTACAATCTAGAATTAAAAAAATATCACATGAAAGAGACAGCTTAGATAAGCTTCAACGTGGGGAGAGCGCAAATACACACAGAGCATATGAGAGAGAAAAAGAATCTGTTTCCTATGACCCACGCGCACCCCTTTAGCGCGTTAACCTCACTCGCTCTCTCTCGACCCAAAGCAAGCAAATTACACGGTGGGAGATTCCAATTCTATTGTGTGATGTCTTTCACAGGATATGTCGATGAACCCTAGAATTACACTAACAATGGCTGATTCTTTATTTACACACCCAGGATTCTAAGATCTAAAAAAAGCTCTGTTAAAAATAAGTTTTGTTGATACAGTTAACAAACCAAAGAAGAGGGATTACTACTAGTAGGCTACTGTTGATCAAGAAGATTGTGATGTTACCGGCTAAATATCTCACTGATGATTAGATTCTATCCGTGGAGTTACGACCTCTATTGATACCACCGTGCTGATGATGAGACGACGCTCTGTTGTTGGAGGCGTTCCCTGTTTTATTGTGTTGCGACGAAGCTGAAGAGAAAAACTGGCCGAATATCACTGAACCACCTCGGATTGAACAAACGGGAACGTTTAGAACTGGAGTTACCCTCACGTTTGAGCTGTACGATCTCTCCATTCCTCTGTGTCTATACCCACTTGTTCCGCCATTGAAGCTGCTCGGGCTGCTTGAGCTTCGTTCAAGGCTCTGGAATATGATTTTCCCTGAAGAGTTTAGCCTTGGACTGTCTACAGAGACTCCTCTGCTCATTGCTGTTTGAGATGTTTCATCCCCCGAACGCCGCATCGGGCTGCGTCCCACTCTCCCTCCGGTTCCTGCCGCTGAATGGTTTCCGTCACGTGGCTTCACTAACCTCATTCGCGGCGGATTCGGGTTCAGGCTTCGAGCCGGAGCAAACGGATTCGCAGTGAGGTTGTGGTTGAGGTTAAGGATGTTGTTAGGTCTCTCTGCATCGAGAGAGAGCCTCGGGATATCCTCGTGGTCGTGGCCTGAGGAGGAAGAGGAGAGGGACATACGAGAAGAGGAAATAGAGAGAGATTCGCAGTCGGAATCCTTCAGGAGAGGAAGACTGAGTAACGAAGCATCCGAAGAGGAGGATCCGGAAGACGACGATCTGGAGCTCCGATGCAAAAATTGCTTCAACGACGAAGCAGACGATCTCGGATTCGCAGGAAACGTCGTCGATGCGGCCTTGCTGCTGTTCTGAGAGAATCGCTTGAGCCCTAACAACTCCCTCCACCTACTCGAGCACCTTGGCGCCTTGGGAGAAAACAAGCAATTATCGGCGCCGGAGATCTCCATCTCTACTTCCATCCTCCTGCATTTCCCTCCGGTCTCAGTCGTCTGTTGCTTCGTCACGAGTTTCCCATCAGAGAAAAGCTCGTCGGCGGGAAGCATTCCGACCGGATCCTCAAGCCTAAACTCGAATTCATCAGCGCCGAGTGCCTCCTCCGCCGCAACCTTCGGTAGAATCTGCTTCTTCATCTCCGATGCGGCGGATCCGGAACTCCGAGCGTCTTCACGGCTGAAGGAAGCTCGAGGATTGAAACATCCGTAAGCAGGAAATTCCTGAGAAACACCAACATTGTTGACGCAAGCCGAAGCCATCACCGGCGTTCATGCAAATAAAAAAAAATATCGCCGTCGCCGGAGAATCAACGGCCAGATCTAAAGAAGAAAGAAAAGAGAGAGAGAGAGAGAACGAAATGGTTTTCTTTGGAGCGTTGTGAGTTTGTTTTTGGGGCCACAATGCGAACAGTAAATAAACGATCCAGGTGGCGCGTGCATCTCACCGGACTCTCTCTCTCGGGGGTATTTTAGGTATTTTGTATAGTTAGTTCTGTTGGAGTTGGAGGAGCCAATGGCGGAGCCTCTAGGATAACGGCTAATACGCAGATTAGAGCTTATTAATAACACTTTTAGTTATCTTAATAGTCTCTTTGATCCTAGAAACTATTATCTACTAGTATATCTCTTGCATGCACTAAAAATTTCCAAAAAGTGCAACTTATAAATTTTGGGGAAAAAAGTTGGAGGTTGGAAAAAGCATGAAATCATTAATATAAGTCGATCACGTGATATAAGGGGTGCTTTTGATTGTTATCAATAAATAATAAGTGGCCAAAAATAGGAGTATGTTACGAAAAATACGAATCTGTTTGAAATCATTGACTAGCGGCTAACTGCATTCTTGAAAGAAATCCAACGGATAAGATGACTATTCACTGAGGAATCTCTGTTTGATCAGAGAAAATAGACAAGTTGGTTTTGCTTATTCCTGGATGCTTCTTGTCTTTTGTAGTATTGATCTACCTCCATTTTCATTTGTGTTCATTGGATGTTAATTGCTTCGATTAAAGGAAAATGGTTTCAGTTTTTGAGATCTCTCTGATTTCATAGAGAGCAGTTTTTGGTGTTGTACACTCAGTCTCTACAGTGTCTGTCTTTAATGGATTGTTCTGTGCTTACGTACTCTCTCCGTATATATATGTATGAAACTATGAATACTGAGTGGTGGTGCAATGCCAATGTGTGTGTGTCTCTCTTTATCTGGTGCTGTGTCCATTTTAGGATCGACTCTAGACTAAATACAGGGTTTAATCAGTGTCCTTTTGTTTGCAGATATAATCCATTTGCACATGACACTGATCAAGAGTGTTTTTTTCTTTTCTTTCTTCTCTTTTCGCAACCACGTGAATTTAAAGGGAAGAACATGAAGGTACACAGTTGGTCTCATCACTTTCTGACTTGCAATTCATATGATTCAGTGATTTCCACTTTTGGTGTAGCCAATTTGAATGCCCAATTGGTTTGCATTATCATCGAGCATTATAATGCAGCTGTGGAATGAAATGATGAATTGCTATTTAAATGATTCATTACTGTTGTATACTTGTATTGTATCCATAGTCTTAACTGCAGGATTGTGAAAATCTAAGAAACCTATGACTTACCACCAAAATCTAATAGGCTTTTAATATGTATTAGTATCTTACTAGCAAGCTTTTTCCTCAGTGAAACCGTTTATTCGTGTACCTTTGTCTGCATTCGCACTCTATTTGAAAGAATATAATGGTTTCTTTAAGAGCAGATTTAACTTGAAACTTTTGCTTAAATTTGGTATAATTAACATCATTCATTGGCAAAAATTTTTGGCATTTGTTGTTGAGAGTACTGAGGAAAGATGGAGAAGCTTAGGAGAAGATGCTGCTCAACTTTTTGAGTTTGCATTGTCATGGAATATGATTGAAGAAAGTGCAGGAGATGATCCATAAGTATGAGCTTTGTCCTTGCTTGACGAACAACAAGCCCAATGTCATCACAAGACCTTTTGCTTTCCTCAAAGGCTTTAAGAAGATCTTCTCTCTTAACTCATTTTGTCTGAAAGAAACTTAACTCTTTGTGATTCTACAAGCATATTTTCGGTATGGATGGAATATTTATATGGGCTGATTCTTTTTCTTCCAAGTTTGATTGTTGATTACATAAATAATATAAAAATACTACATTCCTTTTATTAATTTTATAATTTGGAAAATATATGGGTTCTTCTTCTTCTTCGTCTTTTCGACTCTCTCCTTAAACCCAGAAAATGGATTCATGCCTAGTGTTGTCTCCGAAGCTAAATCCTTGCTTCATCAATCCTCTTTCTCCTCTCTACTCTTTCACGCCATCTTCGTATTCGCCCCCGCTCCGGCTTTCTTCTTGCTACTCCCGCCGCTTCTATTCTCCGGTCACCGTCTACGCCGCCAAGAAAACCTCCCAGAGCATCCGCTCTGAATTCGATGACAGCATCAACGGCGCTTTCTCTCCCGACTCTGATTCCCGCTTCCTCGACCGTGTAATTTCTTCTTTCTCCTCTTTCTGATTCACTGTGAACCTTTGCTTTCCCAGTAACACCATTAGGTTCGGGTCTCCATTCATGGGATTGGCTTTGATTACTGTCTCTTTATACTGAAACTGTCAGTGTTAGTGCCTTAGTGGATTCATTTTTAGCTGAAATTCTTAACATTTTGGAGGCTCTTCACATTTTACTGCATTGACTCAGAAATTGTGTCTGAAATCGCTGAGCTTTAGTTACTGGTATTTCTCAGATAGTTCTTTCTTCTTCGTCTGTTTATACTCGTGTCTTCATTTCCAGAATGGCTTGTCTTGTTTGATCAGTAGAAGCTGGAGCACTATATTAGTCTATGGACCAAAGATAGGGGTTTCGTTGAGCTGTTTTCTTGCGCTTTCTTTGGGCATCAGATACATAGTTTTTGTTGGCTCCGCGTTTTGCTCTCTTGCATCGTACTTTTGTCTTGTTTGAATTCTTTGTCTCACTAACTTTTGTTTTCTTGGCTTGTTTACAGCAAAAGGCTTTAGAGGCAGCTATGAATGACATTAACAGTTCATTTGGTAAAGGAAGTGTAACAAGATTGGGGAGTGCTGGTGGAGCACTAGTGTGAGAATCTCTGTAGATAGTCTCTATTTATACTTAATTGTATAACTTTCCTCTCCTCAAGAGTGTTGTGGCAGAACAAAGAGTTCAATCGCATGGCACTACACACCATGTGATATTTAATTTTAGAAAATTAATTGTGTATCTGTATTGCAGGGAGACTTTTCCGAGTGGTGTTTTGACTCTTGATCTTGCCTTAGGTGGAGGCCTGCCAAAGGGTCGGGTAGTCGAGGTATGGACTTGCGGTTAAAATGCAGAGTTCTGATTCATAAGGAAAATTGATAATTGATTTGGAATTTGATACTGCAGATATATGGACCAGAAAGTAGCGGCAAGACCACACTAGCACTCCATGCAATTGCTGAAGTGCAGGTTATCTTTCTTGTGAACGAACTACTTTGATCAGATGATCAGATCTTTATCTCATCTTGGTATGTGCTGAAATATAGTTTGCTGACTGTGCAGAAGCTTGGAGGCAATGCAATGCTTGTTGATGCAGAGCATGCCTTTGATCCAGCATACTCTAAAGCATTAGGTGTTGATGTAGAGAATTTGATAGTGTGCCAGCCAGATAATGGCGAGATGGCTTTAGAAAGTAATCTCACATTTTAAACTCTTGTATTATGATGGTTATTTGTCATGTTAAGTATATGAGTGAGAACTAACGTGTTGTTTATTGTTATTACTCACCAGTTGCAGACCGTATGTGTCGTTCGGGTGCAGTTGACCTCATTTGTGTTGATTCTGTTTCAGCACTGACCCCACGGGCCGAGATTGAAGTATGATATCATCTCTTTCCCACATCTACTTTCTTGGTTGTATGAACTTTTCTGAGTATAATTTGTTTCCTCTCCCTTTTCGTGCATAGGGTGAGATTGGGATGCAGCAAATGGGCTTGCAAGCTCGACTTATGAGTCAAGCCCTTCGTAAAATGTCAGGAAACGCCTCTAAAGCTGGTTGTACACTTATTTTCCTAAACCAAATAAGATACAAGGTATGACTAATCACTCACCTTTTATGTGTTCCATTTTGATGAGTTTATTCTCATATATAAGCATGTTGTATTGTTGAACTAACAGTGCTGATCACTTATGCTATTAAGATTGGTGTGTACTACGGGAATCCAGAGGTGACTAGCGGAGGAATTGCGTTGAAGTTCTTTGCATCGGTCCGGCTAGAAATTCGTTCTGCTGGGAAGATCAAATCTGTAAGGATAAAACTTGTATTAGTTTTGTAGTTTGTATCTGTGTGGTGTGGTCTGTTTTGAATCTGTAACTCATTTCTAATTCCCAATTACTTATTTAAAGAGCAAAGGGGATGAAGATATTGGTCTTCGGGCTCGTGTAAGAGTGCAGAAGAGCAAGGTTAGTATTAAGGCAAAAACATGTCAAACTATTTTAAAGATAAAAGTGAATTTGCCTTATCCCTTTTCTGTTTTGCAGGTTTCAAGACCGTATAAGCAAGCAGAGTTCGAGATAATGTTCGGGGAAGGAGTCAGTAAACTGGTATGCATCATCAGTCTCTGACAACACGTAAATGTTTTTTCTTGTCTTTTAACTTACACCTAAATTTGTAGGGATGTGTTCTTGATTGTGCTGAAATTATGGAGGTTGTGGTCAAGAAAGGTTCTTGGTACAGCTACGAAGACCAACGGTCTGGATTCTACATTGAAAACTCAATACATTTTGTGAAAGAAGTTGGATACAGATTGTGAGATATGCTTTTGTGTTTTGGGTCTCTGTTTCAGGCTCGGGCAAGGAAGAGAGAAAGCACTGCAGCACTTAAGGGAAAACCCTTCTCTTCAAGACGAAATTGAGAAGGTTTGCTTCTTCCATTCTCATCCCATCTCTGATTCATTCAAGATCGCAAACATCCATCTTTTAACATTTTCCATCGATTTGTTCTCTTTATACGCTTGCAATGGCGTTGCAGAGAGTGAGGTTGTTGATGCTAGATGGAGAAGTGCATCGATCAACTCCTTTGCTTAGCAGCAGCTCCTCCTCAGTTTCACATCATGAAGAAGAAGAAGACTCGCTTGACGATTTCCAATGACTAAACTTAAGCCGAGACTTGGGATCTACTCCGACTTCTCCCGGTGATTGAGTTCCACCAAAATGTTCCGATCAGCAATACTTGGCTTTGCTAGTCATGTTCATCTCTTGTTTCAAGTATCATCATATAAAACTCCAAATGGTTCAGTCTATAAATATGTTGTATTCAAGTTCATTCTTGTGCACCGAAATTGCCGAAAGATGAATATATACAAGCACTAGAATTCTTATAAATTCAAAGTATGTTACTGGGTTTTTTTAACATTACAGAGAAGAGACCAAACAACAGAGACATTAATAGAAACATGAGTACACATGTCTTAACAACTTGAGATTTACTGAGCCAAAGCACTGGTGTTGTACACAAGAAGAGCTCCTCCGGCGAGAATTCCGGCGAGTGTCACCGCCCAAATTGCCAATCCGGTGACTCCTCCCTTGTACACGTCACCACTTGGTGACCAGTCGTCCTCGTTGTAGATAGGACTGTAAAACCCAAAAATTTAAATCATCATTTTGTCAACAACATATTCTATGATTCTAATATAAACAAAAGTGTTATGAAGATTATTATTATTCACCTGTAACCATCGACGTTAGCTCCGTACTTGTCGACGAATTTGTAAACACCGTATCCCTGAGATCGAACGACATCGTGTATAATGAATCGAGTGATTATTAATAAAAAGACAATTGCATCCCTAACTTCAAACGACACCGTTTTGATGGATAAACGGATATTATTAATTAACCTTGCCCTTTCTGCCGGAGGCGTCGACGCCGTCCTTCAAATCCATGCTGCCGTTAACTCCTACACACAAATCGATTTAACGGAATAAGCTATATGCTTTAACGTTAGCGTGTACATATATGAAGTTCTGTGTGTATATTATTATACGGACCAAAGGGCTTGTCGGTCTTGATCTTCTTCACGCCACTCGCGACGATTCTGAAGGAGGAAGGAGAAGCTCTCGTGAGCGACGGCAAACCTCTCGCCGACATCTTCTCCACCGTGAAACCCGCCGGTTTCAATGTCACCGATGAAAGCATCATTGAAGCAGCCATTCTCACAAGATCAAAGGTTTCGATCTCTCGCTCAGTGCTGTGCGCGTGTGTGGTCTTCAAATATGAGAGAGAGAAGATGGGATAAGTGATTCTGGGCCTGACACGTGGCGATTGTTTTGTGGCTTTGGTCTGGATATCTTCCTTACTAACGTTATCTTCAACTGGTTACGGAGATCCGTCGATCTAATATTCTTAGTGCCACATTGGAGCTTTTTTTAACAATTGTTCATTATTTTTATTTTTGACCCCTATAAAATTTAGTTTACTTAAAACAACCCCACTAGTTTGTCCACGTTGGAGATCTTGTCTGCACATTTGCACGTTGTGAATTGCCAAGCGGTGAAGTGAAGTACAATGACTGCTTTAAGCGATCAGCGTTTAGAAACCGCGTTTCTGCTCGCTGCTGCTGACAAACAATTGAACTGTGGCTTCTCCATAACTGGAAACATCAAAAGACTTGACCATAGTCTTGATTTAAAAAATAAAAAATTAACAGCAAACAAGTTGTAATCCTATTGGCTAAATTATATGATTGCACTTAAGGATTTGGTCAATGTTTTGGTATATCGTATTAAATACATTAATTTAAACTAAGCCACACGATTACGTTGTTTTATTTTGTTTTCACTCTTCATATTCTTATACTCAAGTCATTAGAAAACTATCAACTAGAGTATTGATTTATCATATATATTACAAATCAAATTCGTTTAAAATAATAACGATTGGTTGATCAATCGATATGTTAGCTACACGTCTAAGTCGTAAAGAGAGACAAGTATACAAAACTATTAAATTTAAACGAGAGTGAGTAAGGTTACAAGCTACCGATTTTCATATATATTCAATCAATGTATCAGTATCACCCACCACAACTTAATAAAATCATTTTTTTCGGAGACTGCTTCTAATGGATGTGGACCCAACAAATAAATGATTTGGTTTCTAAGGACTCTATAAGTTGTTGTAACTTATATAGTCAAATGAACCTTTCTTTTAATAAAACATTGAACTCTTCTTATGAAAATAAACATACACTTTGCCGATCACTATTCTTTTCGAGATAAAATCATTTTGATAAAGTATTATATAATGATACACATACAGTCAAACTGTAAGCACAGCTGTATATATATATTTTTATTGCATATGGGACAGAAGAATAATTTTATTATTCTACTAATTTGGTTGATTTCTTGTTTTCACATAATCCCAAATATATAAGCACGACACTATGGATACAAATATTAGAATGTGCTTAACTAAATAATGTCAAATGAAAACAAACAATCTTTTCAAAACAACTTCTCAAGTGAAACAAAAAACACACATGTGCAAAAATCAAAACTAAATTATATATTTTTAAGCAAATTCCACAAGATTATTTTACCTACACATCATATAATGCCAATTGAAGAATTGAACATCAATTGATAAGTCGAAACCGGAATCTGGATAAATTTTCAAACTTTATAGCATAATGTAAAGCAATGCTCAAGAAAATGCGTTCATAAAAAAAAAAAAAAAATTCTCTTATCTCGATTAATAAAGCAATGAACAGTGAGTCGGTTCGGTTAAATCCATTACTAGGTATTCAACATTTTACAGAATATAACCGGACTCAACCCAGTCCGGTTTTAGCTTTTGATTGGATAGTTACTATAGTAGGAGCAGCCGCAGGACATTACACACTCTTGGAAGTAAAGTGGGACCCAGAAGATTATACTACTCCAGTAAGTAAGTAATGTTCATTTAACACGAATCAAGACTAATTAATACTCCCAAAACCAAGGCTAATTAATAATTAACGACTTAACCTCGCCTTCTTCTCTATGGATTATATATCTTCTCCCTATATACGCGAAACTTTGTCGTCTCTCTCTCCTCGAAGAACTTTTTGAAACTTTTCAAGTTTTGTTTTTTCGCTTTTTCCACGACCTCTTTTAGGGTTTCTGGAGCTTTAATCTTACCCTGAGTACCCCTCCTACCTACTTTAACTAAAGCCCATTTTCTTACTTTTGTTTATCACTCTCTCTCTCTCTCCCAGGAAATTATTGTCGGCGGTGGTGATTCTCCGACGAAGCTATTTATTCGCCGGAAAATTACTATGATTAGTGAGATTTTCCTGGATCCGATCAGAGGATCGGTTTTAAAAAGTGGGACCTTGATGGGTAATTTAGGGAATGTCTTTGAATGAAGCAAAGACTGGTTTTGGTAATAAAAGGGAAAGGCAAGATTCCTTTTTTTGTTTGTTTCAGATATTGCGGAGCTTTGCTTTGCCTTTTTGTTAAATCTGTTGATTTGGGGAAACTTGCATGTGAAGGGATTTGCGTTGAACGAATAAGCGTGACCGGATTTTCCTTCTTGTTACTGTATTTGCTTGTATATCTTCTCTGTGAAGTTTATGCGGCAAAAATCTGTTGAATAATTTCTTGTGATCTTATCATAAGAACAAAGCCATGGCGGAGAAGCTAGTTTCATCGAGAGATGAGTCTCTTTGGTTCTGTTCTCACAGCATTCAATCTCTGTTTCTAGCGATCATACCCTAAATTAATGTCTTTTTGAGTTAACGCGAGCCTGAGCTAGGGATTAAAGTGGTGGGCTTTTTGGCTATTTCATCATCTTGTTGTTGGATTTTAGCGATGGAGGATATTGGGTTGGTTAAGCAAGGTTGGAAATGGCTGCAATCTCAGAAACATATGTGCTCGAATGCTTGTTCTGCGATGCGATGTTGTGGGGAGAAGATAGGAGAGCTAGTGGAGCGTCACTGGCCATTGGTGTGTAGTGGATGTGGGAAGCTATTAGGGTTGCTTCGTCTGTCAATTGTTTATTGGAAAGATTGCATTTTGAGGGGTTTCCGTTGCAGCGCCAAATTGGGCTCAGCTGCTTTGCTTCTGATCATGTGGAGTTGCTTCCTTAGCTTGACTTCCTTATCTTGCTTGGTCTATGTTCTCCTCAGTATGGTATTGTCTTTAGATTTTTTCCCCTTTCTGAATTCTTTATTTCTGGATTTTAGATCTATAATTAAAACTGTGTTTCACTCCCCAAACTGATAGTGAAACTTGCTAATTGTTTTGAATTTACTATTGCAGGGAGCTGCTGCAGCTGTTGTTCTGAACTTGGGTTGCACTCCTGGGCTCTTTATTGTAGGACTATTTGGAATTTTGATTTTATGGATGTATGCAAACTTCTGGATCACCGGAACATTGTTTATAGTCGGAGGCAAGTTTCAGTTGTGCTGTCATGCTCTTTCACTGTTGCAAAACAGCCACTCTAGATTACTTTGCTGGGTTGTCTTTCAGTTTACACGGTATTAATTTCTCTAGTTTTGCTTGATTCAGGCTATTTATTCTCCTTAAATCATGCCCGTCTGGTGGTTCTAATGGCGGCCTTATATGCGATGTACTGTGTCAAAGTCAGACTTGGATGGCTTGGTGTTTTACTCTCAATTAATCTTGCTTTCTTGTCCAACGATATATTAAATTGTCTTCTTCAATGGTGTGACAATCTAAGTGAAAAACCACAGCCCGAGGAACTAAAGAAACCCGTGGAAACAATCATAGAAGAAGACTATTCAGGGGAATTTGAGTATCCTTCAGTTCCTGTAGAAGAAGAAACCGAGACAAAGGTTCACGAGAATAAGTCATCTGCTGAACCAACTGCTCCTACAACTGTTGTTAATAGCGTGAAGGAGATTTCTAGTGTTAAGATAGTCAAAATAGAAACAAGTTCCGCTGATGAAATGAAGAGAATACTGAAAAGTTTGAATCATTATGAAACATTGGGGTTCCCTCGGCATAAAAAGATCGATGCTGCGGTGCTTAAGAAAGAATATAGAAAGAAGGTTTGTCCCTGTTTCCGAAGCTGAGTAGGTTAATGCAATTTCTTTAAAGGTTAATGAAGTATGTGCTTTGTTCTAGGCAATGTTGGTTCATCCCGATAAAAATGGGGGAAGTCCGTTGGCAAGTGAATCGTTCAAGAAACTTCAATGTGCTTACGAGGTAATTGGATGACGTATAATGTTGAATTTGTAATTCTGATGTTTATGTTCTTGGTATTTTTCGATGTATAGACATGTAAGGTTGACATTATTTGTTTCTCAGGTTCTTTCTGATTTCGTGAAGAAGAGAGATTACGATGAGCAATTACGAAAAGAAGAGTCCAGGACCAGAAGTGTTTGTCAGACATCTCATGCTTCTTCGCATCAGGTTTAGTTACTGTCCTTTTGCTTATCTGTGATAACTTGTGGCGTGTGGTCTCGTGTTCTATATTTTTTTTCTTTTTTCTTTTTGCAGAGTGGTCCTGATTATCGATCAGAAGAGTCAAGGCGGATACACTGTACAAAATGTGGTAATTCACATATATGGGTATGCACCAATAGGACTAAAGCAAAGGCAAGATGGTGCCAGGTGTGAATCCTTCCAACTCCGGAACTCTTAAAGCATCCTCGTCTTGCAATTTTGTTTTTTTTTTAAACTCTCTTTCAGATCATCTAATCTGTTAAATGTAGGATTGTGGTCAATATCATCAAGCCAAAGATGGAGATGGGTGGGTCGAACTCAAAGGGACATTACCCTTCGAGAGAGCACATAAGGTAAAAAAGAAAAGTTTTTTGTTTTTGTTTTTGTTTTTGATGCTTGTAACGATAAATCTGGTTTTGATTCAGTTTCCTCAACTCTAATCACTTTACTTTTCCTGTCCTTTAAGATTGAAATACCGCGTGCGTTTGTTTGCGCGGAAAGCAAAATCTTTGATGTCTCAGAATGGGCCATTTGTCAGGTCAGTGTTCTTACCGGTTCCTTTGTGGATTACCTAAAGATGATTGAGATACATTAACATGCTTTGAATTTGATTATTAGGGAATGGCGTGTAGACCAAACACGCATAGGCCAAGCTTTCATGTGAACATGGTTGGGTTAGAGAAGACAACACAGAGATCAAACTCAAGTCGGTTCCCTTGGGATCTAGATGTAGAGATGATGGATGAGGATGAGGAAGAGTTTGAGCTATGGCTTCAACAAGCTCTTGCTTCTGGTCTCTTCTGCGAAACCTCAAAACGCAGAAAAAGCTGGAGCCCTTTCAAGTTAAGCCAGATGAAAAGCAAGAAACAATGGCGAAGAACATCCACTTGATGCAATTTGATCGAGCCGTAAACAAAACTTCCATTAGCTCACCACGGATCAAGAATCGAAAAACCGGATCCACAGCAAGTGAATGCAAAGCCCTGGAGAACATTTTTTTGGGGTCTTTCTCTGTAAATAGAAGCTGTGGATTTTGTCTACTTATTTTTCAGTGTTGTAAACTACTTGAGAAAAAATTCCTGAGTAATTTTCTCAAAAATTAAAGAAGCTGTTTTTTTCTACGAGAAATGTGTACATTTAACAGCAGTTCATCATTTGATGAGAAGAAAGCTCAAAAAAGAAATGTTAATGATAACTAAATTTATAAAGTTATAATTTTTTTTTTTTTAAAGAAATAATTTCCCTTTTAAATATGTTTTGGGGAAAATAAAAGTTTAGAAATCGAACCCGCATTTGCCAAACTTTTCCCTCCTTGTATGTTACTGACGAATCAAGAACGTCGACCTCCATTAATTTTTAATTTTCTCGCAAGTTTTTTCTCTCTTCTTCGATTTTGACCTTTTGGGTTAATCACGGAAGAGTTTCCTTTTTTGGTTCCGCCGCAATTTTGCCCGGCATAGGAAAAAAAAAACCCTAGAAACTGGGATTGTACGACGACGACGAGGGAGAGGTTTGGGAATATTGGGTATTGAATTTGATTTTTTTTTCTCGTCCCATCGGGATTCAAAACAAAAACCCTAACCCTAAAATCCGCGTTCGATTGCTTTTGAAACCTATTAATTTCGTTGTCTGTGTTCTGTTTTCTCTTCGTGTAAACGTTTTTCGAGTTTTGGGACTCTCAGCTTTTTTTGAATATTACAGATTTTGCTTCTTGCTGTCTCATTTGAGCAAACATATCTCTCTGTCTGTATATATATACTTGTAAGTAGAATTGTGGGGAAGAAGGTGAAATGAGTAGGCTCTCTTTCCGACCACGGCCATTGGACATTCACAAGAAGCTTCCGATTTTAAAATCGTTTAAAGACTTTGAAGACGACGAAACACCAACTTCCACCACTAGGAATTCTCAGTTGCTCCGTATAGCTTCCGTTGAGGTTGATAATGAGGTGAAATTTCCCAACTTTTTTTCCAAGTTCAAGCTCTTTTCCATCATTTCACAATCATTAGTCTAAAATCTTGTTATGCATTTGGTTCTTTTTTTTGCATTATTATCAGGTGCATCCAGTGCCAAGCAAGAAACTGGCTCCAGAAATACCAACACCTCAATTTGTTGTTGTGGATACATATGAAAGGGATTATTCCCCGACTTTTGGTCAACCTACTTCTTATCTACGTGCAAGAGGAGGTGCCAATTACCTCTGATGTGATTTTGTAATTTGCGTTTGCAATAGAGGCTATAAGTCTGTTTTTATGCAGCCCGGTCTGAGCTTGGAGAATTTGTGGAGTATGATCTTGACAATGAAGATGATGACTGGCTTTATGAGTTTGATAAGGATAACAAGGAACTTTCACCTGAAAAGTAAAGTAACCAATCCGACTATCATATTCTGTATACTGTTCTCATTAGATGGATCACTTGGCTCTATATACTCAAAATTATTGGATTCTGCTAGAACTGCTAAAACCAAACCCTTAGTCAAGTAGAGACCGAATGAAGAATCATTATTTTTAACGACCCACATAAACGTGTTCAATTGTCTGATACAGGCTTGAGAGCATTATTTTTAAGCTAGAGGTGTTGGATCACAAGACGCGGGAAAGAGCTGGAGTTATTACACCTACCCTAGGCTCTCCGGTTCCTGTGCTTTTACAGCTTGATGCTGCTATTGAGGTATACGTTTTCTTTGATTGTGTTTCATAGTCTTTTGGATTATCATATAACTTGTTCTTGTAGCCTATACTCATACAGAACCAAAGTGGCATTTAAATGATTCTAGTTGTCATCTTATTACAGGCGCTGCAATCATTGTCCATTAATTATGGAGTCTTCCAGGCTATCTTCAAATACTGGAAAGACAAGGTTTGAGATGAACCTTATGTGGCATCGTTTGATTATTATGAATTTTCTGGATACAGACGTTCTGTTGCATGGGTTGATGATACTTAAAAGACCTTCTTTGACGGCTTGAGATAAACCTTATTAGACATATCTTTGGGTTCTTGAAGCATATGTATAATCCTAGTGATGGGAGTACTGCTACTTTTCAGATGACAAACCAGTTAATCATCTGTAGCACGTTTGGCATATGTTTCATTTTTTTTTTTTTTTTTTATGTGAACTTAGCGCAAAAGATGGCAGAAGCCTATATTGCGGCGTTTACAGGTTTGTACCATTATTTACGGTTGGAACAATCAAGGCCCATGTTGGAAGGGATCTTACCTCGATTATTTAATTAAACTTTTGCTTCTTTGGAACAGCCTCCTCCGCCTGTCAATGACACCAATCCCTACAATGTGTTTAGGCCAAGGGAGAAAGCTCACAGACTCCACACAAGAAGGGTAGGCTGTTATCGTGATACTTTTTTTAATGTAAAATTAACTAGAGAAAGAGAAGCACTGATAAGGCTTTACTTCTACTATAGATGCAGAGGAGAGAAAACAATGTGCAGTCATTTGAAAAGCTTCGACAGGTAAGCAAGGCACCTGAATATTACTTGCTCAAACCAGTCTTAGTTTCCTGAAATCTGAGCAGTTTGCCTTAACAATGCCTTCTTTTAGTTTCTTTTATGAATTTTCTGTTGGATTCTGAATACAGTTTATATCTTCTTCTGGGATTATATTATTATTCAGGTTAGACGCAATCTTGACCAAGCGAAGACCATTCTGGAGGCCCTCATTAAGGTGTTCTTTATATGACTTGTATGTAACTTCATTTCATATCTTAACAAAAGGGTTGCATTCTCCAAAGTTGCTAATTCGATGTTACCATTCTCTAGAGAGAAGAAAAGAAGAGGGATGTCATGGATGGCGAGGTTAGCCTTCAGAGAATTCAACTCCAATACAGGGTATTACCACTTGCTCTAAAACACTTGTGTTTTTGTTTTTATTGCCTTTTGTGCTTATTGATGCTTAGTCGAGCTTCGGGTTTGATCTGGTATTTGCAGCATGAAACAGAGCTCTTGGAAGATAGCTTGGCGGTGCCTGGGTTTCCACCAGCTACAACATCTTACAAATTTGGCTCAAGCGACGATGAGTTCATGGACTCAGATGACCACACTAGCACCCGTGTACGCACAAGACCTCCCGTTATCCCTAATTCTCGTTTCACCAACTCAAATCTGAATGCATCTCAACCCGGAGGCATTAAACAAGAAGTCAGAAGACGACAGTCGCATCACGGATGGCTTCACAGACTGGTTAAACATTCTCCTACAGAACCTTGTCTCTCTCTCTCTAGTTACTATTATCAGTCACTTAAAAACCTGCTTTCTGAACTCCATAGGATCCTAATGAAGCGGTCATGCTGTTCACAAAACCGCTGGTTCCTGAGAAACTGGCAGCTGCAGGGATCGTTCCTCCAGCACCGGATTCATCGTCGGGTCAACCTCCAAGTCGGTTTCAGGGGAGGATTGGGCGTGGTGGCCGCATCATTTTCGATAGATGGAATCCTTTGATGCAATCTCACATCAATTGCGGAGGAAACTCTTTCTACATTGCACCAAATCACCGATGAAAAATATTTCAAAATCTTTCTTTGTAAAGAATTCTCCATCACCAATAGTGATGTATGCAATTACTGTTCCATTATGCTTAAAGAATTTAGCACTTTGTAACTCTAGTTTTTAACTTATTTGTTTTTTTTTTCCTTTCTGTTAAGGGAATAATTCGGTTAATTCATATTCCGGTTCAGATAACCAATAGCTATTGTGCCGGGGACTAAATTGTAATAATATATTGAATTCGGGACAAAATTGGATTTTAGGGCTCTTTATTGATTTTAGTCGGGAAATTTCATTTTTCCTAGTCAATCGCAGTGAAGAAGGAAGGACCCTAAATCGATTTTGGGTGTTCCATCAATGGCTTCGATGCTGGCTCGCAGGTCGCTGAATACTCTCCGTGCTCGACATGTCGTATGAATCTCGTTCGCTCTTCTATCTCTCCGTTTTGTGTCCGAGTTGTTTGGATGCCTAGAAATGCGGAATGTCTCCTGGAGTTTTGGGAGTAATAGAAGATTTTATTCACTCTGTGCCTTTCGTATTGTGTCGATGGGATTCCGGATTGTATCTCAATCGAAACTGGAACGAAGCTTTTGCGAGATTTTCGTAATTCCTAGATTATAGAGTGAGCACGGAATGTGAGGGAGTGAATTTTATCTGGCTGATCGATGAATCTCATCTAGGGAGTTTTTGTATCATGATCTGATCTTGAGGGCGTCGTTTTTTCTTATTGTTTACTTAATCTCGATAATCTTTAATTTGAGAGCTTTTTTGCTAGTTAATTTTCTTCTTGCGAACTTTGAATCCTTTAATTAGCTTCCTATGGTGTGTATGTTATGGATACCTCTCTTACTACTTCTCTTCGAATCGATAGGTTTTGTCAGGGCAAGCTTTTCAGGGATCTCATCTTTCTGGACTGCAGTCCCGTCGTATTTCTTATGGCACCAAGAAAGGTATTTGTTTCTGCTGTTTTTTGGAGTTTTCTTAGTGAATCAGGTTGAAGTGTGAGGTTACCGCTTTATATGGATCGTGGTGTACGTTGATGGGCAACATTTACATTGTGGTCTTCACCGTTTTTCTGATGCGTAAATGACTCATGTGTTTGCCTCTGTAATATTCAGATGATGAAGAAGAGGAGCAACTTGCTAAGGAAATCTCCAAGGACTGGAATACTGGTAAGCTTTATGATCTTTTTCTTTTCTTTTTTTGTTTGGTCAACTGTAAGCTATATGATCTAGACGCTTCTTTTCTCATACTTATATCCTCACCGTGTTCTTCCTAAGTGTTAGGTATTCCTGATATATTGCATTTTTGCAGTTTTTGAACGGAGCATAAACACCCTATTTCTCACTGAAATGGTCCGTGGTTTGTCGTTGACCCTCAAGTACTTCTTTGATCCCAAAGTTACTGTGAGTGACATCTTTCCCAATCTTCAAGACCTAGATTGAAAGAAATCTGTATGATCCTGAAGCTCTATCTTGTAAGCAGATCAATTATCCATTTGAGAAGGGTCCACTGAGCCCTCGCTTCCGTGGTGAACATGCTCTTCGACGATATCCTACTGGGGAAGAACGCTGCATTGCTTGCAAACTCTGTGAAGCTGTGAGTTTTGAGATCTATGCTAATTTAATGTTCTCTTTGTATTCATAGCTCTTGTAAGTTATCTCAGGACGATGAGTATCTTTGGCATTGATTTTACGAGATTGTTAACCCATTATGCTGCGGAAAACCGGTTCTGCTGATATGGGCCATAGCTCAGGATCATAGGCTGATGCCTATGGAATTCATCCTTGTTATTAGGAGAATTATTTGAGTATTAGTAATATTTACTGTTGAAGTAGCTAGAGTTCTGATGGAATGCTCATATCTGCTGACGATTATCTGTTTAATGTGTGAAGATCATATATTATCTTAGATGGCTATTGAATAATTTCTTACCTCGGATTATGATTTTGAGAGGGATACTTGTCTATTTCATCAGGTTTGTCCAGCTCAAGCAATCACAATAGAAGCAGAGGAGAGGGAAGATGGAAGCCGCAGAACCACTAGGTCATCATCAGTTTGGTTCCCATTTATAGTAACCATATGCTTTCTTGTCTACTATTTCATATGTAGTAATGATCTAAAGCTCTACAGGTACGACATCGACATGACAAAATGCATTTACTGTGGTTTCTGCCAAGAAGCTTGCCCCGTCGATGCAATTGTTGAAGGACCTAACTTTGAATTCGCAACCGAGACACACGAGGTCTGTTATCAAATTTTCTCGAACTAATAATTTTGTGGCATGCTTATTGAGCTTTTGTTATGTTCCATTTCATAGGAACTTCTCTATGACAAAGAAAAGCTTCTTGAGAATGGAGATCGATGGGAGACTGAGATTGCTGAGAATCTGAGATCAGAGAGTCTCTACCGTTGAAATCATTCTACAACAGTCTTTGCTTCAAGTTTTTTATGTTTTTCCCGGGAAAACGTTTTTATTGCTTCTGATAGAAATAAAGATGAGATCATATGCGTTTGAAAAACTCGTGCTTTGTAAGCCAGCCGTGTGCTGTGTAATTGAATTGTTTGTACCGACCTGAGTTTGATTTTCGTTTAATGAGGTTCCGGTTAAGTGTTTGGTTTTTCGTTTGGGAAGTCAAAGGCTGAAAACAGATAACTACGAGGGTAAAGTTGTAAATTAAGAAAAGTTTTGATCGGACGGACAGGAACATATGCGTAGTTTATCCTAATTTGTCCGATCTAACACTTCTGCTGGTCGAGTTTTTCATTTTTAACCTTTTGGTTGCGCCAATTATCGTATTCAGACAAGTAAATTAATATTTTAATGTGTATTTTTTTTTTTGTTGTTACTATTTTAGAAAAACAACGAATCCCCAGAAAGGAAAGGAAAGGAAAAAACTCAAAATCCCCAAATCGAGCGAGTCCCACGAAAAATCCCCAATTCGACGAACCCTGAGCCCAGAAAAATCCCCCGATTTGGGAAAAACTGCCCTCATTTGTTTTCATTTTTCAACTTCTTTCTGGGATTTGTCTACCTGCTTGATCCGAATTTCTAACCTCGCTTAAATTGAGTTCACCGACTTTGTTTCGTTTCGCACAGTCGATCATCGTAAATCAGTAGCAACCGGTTGGTGTCTGTGAATTTTGAGGGCGAATTTCTCTCTGGGTTCTGCTCTTTCTTGCGCAAGATTTCTCCTTTGTGTATCAATTCAAAGGTCAGGTGGGAATTTTTAGGGTTTTTCTTTTTCTTCAATTTTGACATTTCCTCGATTAACTTGGTTCCTTGGGGTTTAATTGCTCATCGTTTCCTCCTGTTACCAGCTTCTGTAGCTTATCTCAGTTTCTTGATACTATGAGATCAATTGTGTCAATTTCAGTTCTTCTGATTTCATAAAATTCTTTAGCAGGACATTCTAAGGAGCTAATCAGGAGATGAAATTTGCTTCTGGAGGAGAGGAAAGTTATGCAGTGCTTGTTACTGTTAGTTACCAGAAGAACTAGAACAAGGCGAAGAAGACTGAAGAGGTAACATGAATGTTCAGGCTCACATGTCTGGGCAGGTTCCAAACCAAGGGACCATGTCCCAACAGAATGGGAACTCCCAAATGCAGAATTTAGTTGGTGGAGGTGCTGCTCCTGCTCCTGCTGGTGCTGGTGCTGGTTTAGGACCTTCACGTGTTTCTCCTGTTGACAGTGACCTCTTGAAACTTCGGCAGGGCATGCGAATCAAGATGTAAGCCTCTGATTTCTTTTTCCAAGTTTTTTATTCGCTTCTTCTTGTTATACTTCTTCGCTTAAAGAGTTTTATTTGATTGGATTTCAGTCGTGTCATATTGATTTTTTGTTTTTTTTACTATTTACGTGGTATTGTTTTGTGGTTTTATTGCTAATCAAATCCTTGCGCTGTTGCCTTTTTCTTTTTTTTTTCAGTTTCAACATCTTACAGCAAAAACAACCATCTCCAGCTGATGACGCATCAAAGGCAAAGTATATGGATGTTGCTAGACGCTTAGAGGAGGGGCTGTTTAAAATTGCTAACACAAAGGTATTTCAAACAAAGTTCATGTGCTTAAGAAAAGAATACGCTAAAGTTGGTATTTTACATGTTGCCACTAGTTCCAGCTTGATGGCTGATGTCCTAAAACTAAAAAAAAATCTTTCTAATGTGTGGCTCTTTCAATTTGAACGACAGGACGATTACTTGAATCAGTCAACCCTTGAGCCTCGGCTAGCAAGTCTAATCAAAGGCGGCAGACAGTTGAATAACTACAATCAGCGTCATGCTAATTCTTCCTCGGTTGGAACAATGATACCCACTCCAGGATTACAACATAGTGGGGGAAATCCAAATTTGATGATTACATCCTCTGGTGATGCTACGATGGCTGGAAGTAATAACATCACAACTACTGCTATGAATACTGGAAACCTGCTAAATTCTGGTGGCATGCTCGGAGGTTCTTTCGTTACAACTTTTGTAAGATATGGCCAGATATTTTTCTGCTCATACTTTCTCTGAACACCTTTACTTATTGTGTTTACAGGTAATCTGTCTAATGGATACCAGCATTCATCGAGTAACTTTGGTCTTGGTTCTGGAGGGAACATGGCATCCATGGGCTCACAAAGAAATACTGGGCAGATGATGCCTACGCCTGGATTTGTCAACAGCGGTACTAATAACAATAACAACAATGGCCAGTCTTACTTGACTGCTGAAGCTTCCAACAATAGTGGTGGATTTTCTGCTGCACCTATGATGGTACCTCAGCCTCAGCAGCAGCAACAGCAACAGCAACTGAGGCAGGATATTGGTGGCCAAAATAATCGTATGTTGCATAACCATGGAAGTCAAATGGGTGTTGGCCTTAGACCTGGAATGCAACAAAAAATGTCTAATGTGCCTAACAGCTCCATAAATGGTGGTGTTGGGATGAACGCAAAAAGCATAGATGCAGGCACATCGTACACCAATTCTACCAGAAATTCACAGCAGGCTTATGATAACCTTCAGCGTCCAGGAATGCTGGGTAAAGTCTCTATTCCCCCTCCTTTTCCCGCTTGTCTAGTTTCATATGCATTGTAACTTCTTCTGCTTGTGCCTGTCCATCAGAATATTTTAATTTTATGTAATTTACCGCTACAGGTGAAGTATATGGTGCAAACAATTCTGACCCTTTCGGATCTGGAAATTTGTATGGTGCCGTAACATCTGTTGGGACGATGACAAATACTCAGAATACCAATACAGCAAGTTTTCAGTCTGTGTCTAGAACTAACTCTTCTCTGGTAAGTACTCAGCGAAATTAACCTTGCATGCAACAAGATGCACCAGTGTAACATCAATCAATTTTGCCAATCTGAGAATACGAATTTGTAATTTCTTTTTGTACATTTTCTTGCAGTCACATCAACAGCAGCAGTTTCAGCAACAGCCTAATCGGTTTCAGCAACAACCTAATCAATTTCACCAACAGCAGCAGCAGTTTCTTCATCAACGGCAATTGAAGCAGCAGAGCCAGCAGCAACAGAGATTTATAAGTCATGATGCTTTTGGGAAAAATCATGTGGCTTCTGACATGGTTACGCACGTTAAACATGAACCTGGAATGGAGAACCCTAGCGAGTCTATCCACTCCCAGACTCCTGAGCAATTCCAGCTTTCTCAGTTTCAGAATCAATACCAGAACAATGCAGACGACCGTCATGCAGGTTCTCATATTCTTCCTGCCACAAATCAGAGTGATATGTGCACATCAGTTCCTCAAAATAGCCAACAGATACAGCAGATGTTGCACCCGCAGAGTATGGCTTCAGACTCTATTAACAGTTTTAGCAACCTCTCTGTTGGAGTGAAATCAGAATCCGGTCTGCGTGGTCACTGGCCATCTCAGTCACAGGAACATACTCATATGTCTAATAGTATGTTGAATGAACGGCACATTCAGGAGGATTTCCGTCAAAGAATGTCAGGAATGGATGAAGCTCAGCCCAATAATATGTCTGGAGGGTCTATCATAGGTCAAAATCATATCCCCAATACATCAGAATCCCCTAATCCTCCAAATCCTATAGGTACCACTTGTAGATATGGAAACGGAAGCCAAGATCCGAGATTCAAAAATCAACAGAAATGGCTCCTGTTTCTACGCCATGCTCGCCATTGCAAAGCGCCTGAAGGAAAGTGTCCTGACCGGCATTGCGTTACGGTTCAGAGGCTCTGGAAACATATGGACACTTGTGCTGCACCTCAATGTTCATATCCTCGTTGCGGCCCCACAAAGACATTGATCAATCACCATCGAAATTGTAAGGAATCTAACTGCCCTGTCTGTATTCCTGTGAAGGCCTACTTACAGCAGCAGGCAAATGCACGGTCCCAAGCTCGTTTAAAAGCTGAAAGCAATGCAGCGAGGTCAGTGAATGGAGCTGGAATATCAAATGATGCAGTACAGACCTCTGCTGGAGCAATATCTTGTGCTTCGCCTGGTGCTGATATTTCAGTTCATTTGCAACCTTCATTGAAACGGTTGAAGGTGGAGCAGTCTTCTCAACCTGTGGACGTTGAGACGGAAAGTTGTAAAAGCTCAGTTGTTTCTGTAACAGAAGCACACTCATCTCAGTACGCTGAAAGAAAAGATCATAGGCACAGTGATGTGCGTGCACCTTCAGAGTATTTTGAAGTGAAAGCTGAGGTTTCTGAAGTTTCTGTCCAGGTACGACCTGGTTTCAAAGAGACAAAAAGTGGAATTGCTGAAAATATTCCCAAGCAAAGGCTTGTCAGTGAACCTATTAAACAAGATTCGTCTGATGCCTCACCTCGGCACGAGAATAGCAAAATGGAGAAAGAACCTGAGCCACTTAAGAAAGAAAATCTGGCAGAGTCTGTTGAACTTACACCAAAATCTGGAAAACCAGAGATAAAGGGTGTTTCATTAACTGAATTGTTCACTCCTGAACAAGTGAGAGAACATATCCGTGGTCTCCGTCAGTGGGTTGGCCAGGTTTGTGATTTTCTTAACTTGTGATGTTTTCACAATAACGTGATTAATTAGTAGTAATCTCTTTATATCCAAGTTGTTTGAATAGTTTTCCCTTCTTATATGTACTAGAGGATTCATCTGCGATTAATGGAGGCTTGATTGACGTATTCCGTTAAGCATCCATATTTACCTAAAAATATATTTGATTAATGAAGAATTTGTTGTCCTTCATGTGCTTGCAGAGTAAAGCCAAAGCAGAAAAGAATCAGGCAATGGAGCATTCAATGAGTGAGAATTCCTGCCAATTATGTGCAGTGGAGAAGCTTACTTTTGAGCCACCACCTATTTATTGTACCCCTTGTGGTGCCCGTATCAAGAGAAATGCTATGTATTACACCGTAGGAGCTGGTGACACTCGTCATTACTTTTGTATTCCATGTTATAATGAATCCCGTGGGGACACTATACTTGCTGAAGGGACGCCTATACCTAAGGCAAGACTCGAGAAAAAGAAAAATGATGAAGAGACTGAAGAATGGGTAAAATACTCTCCACTCTGTAGCTTTGTTTTTTGTTTTTCTCCCGTTTTTGTATGGTTTTTCTGAGTGCATTCCTTATTCTGTTTCTATCTATGATTTTTTTGCAGTGGGTCCAGTGTGATAAATGCGAGGCCTGGCAGCATCAGATATGTGCTTTGTTTAATGGGCGAAGGAATGACGGAGGGCAAGCTGAGTATACATGCCCGTATTGCTTTATAGCAGAAGTGGAGCAAAGTAAGAGGAAGCCTTTACCTCAGAGTGCTGTTCTTGGAGCTAAAGATCTACCGAGAACAATTCTTAGTGACCATATAGAACAGCGGTTGTTTAAGAGGCTGAAGCAGGAAAGAACGGAGAGAGCCAGGGCTCAAGGAAAAAGTTTTGATGAGGTAATCTAGTGGTGGGGTTTGTTAAGGTTTTATGCCTTTCATGTGTTTTCGCATCTGCGAGCTCATTTTGTTTCTATTTGTTTTCTCTAGTGATTCTTTGTTGGAAACAGTAGAGTGAAGCTGACATTGTTTTTTTTTTTTTTTGACTTGATACTGGCAGATTCCTACTGCCGAGTCCCTTGTGATTAGAGTTGTTTCATCTGTTGACAAGAAGCTGGAAGTCAAACCCCGATTTCTTGAAATTTTTCGGGAGGACAATTACCCAACAGAATTTGCATACAAGTCCAAGGTAAGAATGATCAAGGCTCATTGTTGTATATTTGTGCATTTCTGCATTATTTTGTTCTTGGTTCCTCTCTTGAAATATCCTTATTTTATTTTGTCAGGTAGTTCTGTTGTTCCAAAAGATTGAAGGTGTAGAAGTATGCTTATTTGGGATGTACGTCCAAGAATTTGGTTCTGAATGCGCATTTCCTAATCAACGCCGAGTTTATCTCTCGTATTTGGATTCTGTAAAGTACTTCAGACCCGAGGTTAGATCTTACAACGGAGAGGCTCTGCGCACTTTCGTTTACCACGAAATTCTGGTAAGTCCTGGTCTTCTCAAATCTTTGTTATTAACCAATATCTGTGTTTTTTTTGTTCCTAAACTGTATGGAGGATATAAGGGTGTGATTTGATCTTATGTTTAGATCGGTTACCTAGAATACTGCAAGTTGCGTGGCTTCACGAGCTGCTACATATGGGCTTGTCCGCCGCTGAAGGGCGAGGACTATATCTTATATTGTCATCCAGAAATTCAGAAGACGCCAAAATCTGACAAACTACGAGAGTGGTCAGTTCAGTTACCTTTTTGGGATAAACTTCATAAGTTTTTGTATGAAAAAGTCATTTACATAATCCAAATGCTCATGTTGTTCTTCGCAGGTACTTAGCAATGTTGAGAAAAGCTTCCAAGGAGGGCATTGTTGCAGAAACTATAAATCTATATGACCATTTTTTTATGCAAACTGGTGAATGTAAAGCTAAGGTTACGGCAGCTAGGCTTCCATATTTCGATGGTGACTACTGGCCAGGTGCAGCCGAGGATCTTATATACCAAATGAGTCAAGAAGAAGATGGCAGAAAGGGCAATAAGAAAGGAATGCTTAAAAAAACAATTACAAAAAGGGCTCTAAAAGCTTCTGGGCAGACTGATCTGTCTGGGAATGCATCCAAGGATCTGCTGCTAATGCATAAAGTGATTTTTACTTTCATTTTACTACCTTTTTCCTTTCTTTTTTTTATATGTTCTTGTTAATTAAATTTAACTGTGTTACCAGCTTGGTGAGACCATTCACCCAATGAAGGAGGACTTTATCATGGTTCACTTACAACCTTCTTGTACACATTGCTGTATACTGATGGTATCTGGAAATCGTTGGGTCTGCAGCCAGTGCAAACACTTCCAGATTTGTGATAAGTAAGAACTCTTCCTTTCTCTTTTGCTCTTTGATTTAAGAATGCCTTTTTTTTTGCTGTATTGCACACAAGAATATTACTGATTAATATAAAATGTTATTCTCCCTTTCAGCTGTTATGAGGCTGAACAGAGGCGCGAAGACAGGGAAAGGCATCCTGTTAATTTTAAGGATAAACATGCGTTGTATCCTGTGAGTTGCATTTAATTGTTGAGTATATTGTCCTTAAGCTTTGTCTGTGATCCGAGTTATGAATGTTGGTGATTATGCAGGTTGAGATTACGGATATTCCTACAGATACGAGGGATAAAGATGAGATACTTGAAAGCGAGTTTTTCGACACTAGGCAAGCATTTCTGAGTCTTTGTCAAGGGAACCATTATCAGTATGACACGTTGAGGCGGGCAAAACATTCGTCAATGATGGTCCTTTATCATCTGCATAACCCAACTGCTCCTGCCTTCGTCACGACCTGCAATGCGTGTCACCTTGACATTGAAACTGGTCAAGGCTGGCGCTGTGAAGTATGTCCAGACTATGATGTGTGCAACTCCTGTTACGGTAGAGATGGTGGAGTTAATCATCCTCACAAGTTGACTAATCATCCATCTCTAGCTGATCAAAATGCTCAGAACAAAGAAGCAAGGCAATTGCGGGTCTTGCAGGTATTATTATTCTACTGTTCCTTTTCAAAGCTGGTGGTGCTTCTCTCTTGATCCTGAAGTTTCTATTTCGAATGGTAACATTCTTTCTTTTTGGATTTGCAGCTTAGGAAAATGCTCGATCTTCTGGTACATGCATCACAATGCCGTTCCCCACATTGTCAATATCCAAATTGCCGGAAAGTGAAGGGACTATTCCGACATGGTATACAGTGCAAAGTACGTGCTTCGGGAGGTTGTGTTCTATGCAAGAAAATGTGGTATCTTCTGCAACTCCACGCTCGGGCCTGCAAGGAATCCGAGTGCCATGTACCTCGTTGCAGGTAAACGAACCTGATGATGAATCATGAAATACATTGACCTTTCATTTAAACATCAAACACTAATTTGGTCCATGTGGTTTTCTGCAGAGACCTGAAGGAGCATCTGAGAAGATTACAGCAGCAATCAGATTCACGGCGTAGAGCAGCTGTGATGGAAATGATGAGACAAAGAGCTGCAGAAGTCGCTGGGAGCTCAGGTTAATCAGAGCTTGTACATTTGGAAAGTTTCAAATCAAAGTTCCTTTTTCGCAAAGGTAACAAAGAGAGAGAGCCAATTTCACTGAGCTCCAACTTGATCATTGTCCTTTTGAAGAAGAAGGAGGCCAGGCAGTTAGAGACTAATGGTGAATTTAGCTTAGATTCGTATTTTAACATGCGACCCAGCGTGTGAATTGACTTGAAGAAGAAGAAGAAGAAGAAGGAAGAGCAGAGTCAAGTCTTGTTCAGAGATGAGAGAGTCTTGAGTTTCAAGGTCAGTAGATTTGATGTGGTTTGGTTGGTTGGTTGATCTTTTGATTCTATACATACACACACGCACACACACTTGCTCACTTGTTTTTTTCTTTTTTGTATTTTTGTAAATTGCCATTTCTGATTTGGGAATGGCAAAGAGTGTAACATATACAGTACGTTGACGTGTTTCTTGCAACCAAAGTAAGATAGAGAGAGAGAGAGTCTTGTAGATTCTCTCTTCCACTCTTTTTTTTTTTTTTTTTTTTTAATTTTTTTTTATGACATTTGTTTTCACACTTTCAATCATANCACTTTCAATCATAATAATTTAGATTTTTTTTTCCGAAGACGAGACAGTTTTATCACTATTTTTTATTTTTATGGATTCTGAAATTTTACCAACGAAATGAGCTATGATCCACAACCACTTTTATTGTCATCTATACATACGTGCATGGTTAATTTCCTATTTTCAAATTCGAATTTGTGGGTAATCGATTGTGCAGGTGGCTAAGTTCCCGAGAACAAGTCTCGTATCTCTTGTTGCCACGTAAGCACAAGATTCGTAGAATTCTAATCCACCAGATACTGACACGTGTCTAAAGAAGATAGAGTCTGGTCTGCAACAAGAACCACAAGCTTAATTTGGTGGATGGAGAAGACAGAAACAGAAAAAGAAGGTTCCAAAATCAGTGAAAGTAATGATAATACATTCTGCATCACCTTGTCTCCACAGCACGAATTTGTTGAGCAGTAGAGGAAGATCTGTGTGTCAGAGCCGCTTGGTGACTAGATCGGCGGCCGTTCGTATATCCACGGCGGCGATTGGGGCCATAGCGGCGGAGGTTATGATGGCTTCCGTGTCCGTAGCTTCAGGGGAGCTTAGTCCGCCGCCGCAAGACGGCGAAACGCTATCGAACGTACCGCAAACGCTATCAGGTGAGGACTGCAAGAAACAGAGGATTCAACGGCCAAAATCCAAAAACGCAGAGAAATGCACAGTCAAATGCGTCAACACTTGCATTCGCAGCGGAGACGGAGAAGGACCACTCAATATCAGAAGGTTTCTTTCTTTCTCTCTCTCTCTCTCTCTCTCTCTCTCTCTTTTTGAAAATGCTGATCGTTGTCTCTTGTCTAATGAAAAGGCCATTAGTGGTATTCAAGCAAGGATTTCGTAGCCGTAATTACTGGTAAGTTGTCCTATATTTTATGATTAAAGGTTGTGGCTTTAGCATGAATCTTGATTGGAGGAGCTGATGATTCTTTCTTGTTATTTTCGTGTAGCTTAGTGGAATGTTCGGATATATGCAATTTGATCGGAGATGGTGACTATGGACCTTGAAACAAGGTTTCGAAAAGGATGCCGAAGAAATTGTGAACTGATATATCTTCTGATTTTTCTACATTCTCTTAAATGAAATATTAATTGATTTAAACACAATATACATGCTGATACATACAATGTCTCTAACCCAGTGACGTCGCAAAACACGTCCCCTAATCAACTCGTTAATAAATTAAGGCCCAATTGGGTGCTAATATGGCCTAACGGAAAACTAATGGGCTTACTTTTTTCTATTGTATAATAGTAGACAAATGTAATTATGGAAAACTATATTAATCTATCGTGAACGTATATCAATATACAAAAAAATTAATATGCGTTATTGGCTTAGGAATCGATATATCACGTATCCGTAATCCAATTGGAGGAGTTGATATCTAATTAAAAGTAACGGGCACTCGAAAAAAGAATATATACCCATCGAGTTATTTTATAAGTAGAAAGAAAACAACAATTAAGTAGATAATGCTTGCTCTTAAATCTTGTACTATAAAGATTCTAAATGTCGTGTTAGAAAACAGTACCATTCTATATATAGTTGTTTTTTTATCAGACCAATACAGTGATTTTCTGGAACCTCGGCGATCTAAAACTCAGTTTATTGTGCTTTAATATTCATCATACCATCAAATAATTAACTAATTTATTCGTTGAGATCACGTCCGAGTTAACGTATATATTTTTTTAATTGTTCTCCTTATTAAAAAAAAAAATGTAAGAAAATATCATATAAAATTTTCCTGTGAATCTTTGTTCCCTGTTTTTTTTTTTGTTAAAGAATCTCTGTTGCCAGTTGGAACCAATCGTTTCGAAGCATAGTTAAAAAATATTTTGTTGTCTAATGTATAGTTCTCTGTATTCGTAAATTTATTTACAAAGATGGTCATCAGTCATCATCTACAGTAGACCAATTTAATTATTCACGACCACTTAATTAAGATTCACAATTTTATGGCAGACGACTTAAATTACTATGGACAGTACAACCACCAGCATATCTCCATCACACCATAATATGTAAGAAATTACATGTTATGAAAACAGAATTTTAAATATAGTGTCCATGTTAGTATTGTCGATATATCACCATCCGAGTGTATTATATGTTGTTAACAAAACAGATAGTATAGAATCATTAGTTTTTTTGGTTAATTAACCATCAAACCAGATATATTTCACCACAATTAGTTATATTATAATATCAAATTAAAAAAAAATGATTTCTTGGCGGACTCAAATACACCATATATAGAAGCAATCAAAAATAACATGTAAAGAGAAAACAGTTAGATATCCAATATTAAAACGTGTATATATGTTTTTATTAATACTACTAAAAGAGATATAATCAAAGACTCCCACATTATATCGTAATATGTTTTTATAAAAAAAAATAGTTCAGATTTTATGAAGCAAATTTAAAATTTCTATTAAAAATAAAATAAGTAAAATATAAATGAAAAATGGTATAATTTTAGCTTATAAAAAAAATACTTAATGTTTAAATTCATTAACACAGAGTATATATATATACTTAGATTAGGATCCGCAAGTTTTTAATAATAATTGTTTTTACATATAATTAAAAAAATAAATAAATATCCGTTGAAATATGTTTATATAATAGATTAGGATCCGAATAATAAGCGAGTTTATAATAATAATTATATATAATTAAAAAAATAAGTAAATACATGATGCTTGTAACCGGTTGAGTTTGATCCATTTTTGAAAAACGGATACTATAATACGACGATAAACACGATTTTGATCTAATTGATTCAGAGTTAAATAACTTTGATCGACTTTTTAAATTTTCAAACTCATTTATTTTTTGAATTTGATATCAGCAAGGAAGAGAATAAAAAATGAAATCACAAATTTAAATTTTGAACTCAAGATCTTATTTATAACGATAGATAAAACATATTCTAGAACAAATTTTTTTTTTTTTTCCATCACATTACTTTTTTTTTTTTTTTACAAATGTGATCAATTTACTTTTTAGATAAATAACATATTACATAGAAATTTTCCTATTCTTTTTTTTTTTACTTTTCTCCAGTACTTTACTATTATTTCCTTCTTTATTTTTTATACTTTACTTATTTATTTTATTAATTATGTTGATATTATATTATTTTAATTATTTCTTTTATCAATTATGTTAATACTATACTTTTCTCTTTATTTTACATTTTTTAGTTTTACTGTTTTATTGTATTGACATGTGTCACAATCTAAATTAACAGTGACATATGTTGCTATCTGGTTATTTAAAAATTTGCATACGTGTCACGTTCACGTCGTGCACGTTCAACTTTATATAATAAGATATATATATAGCTAGAAATGGTAGGATATTTATATCTCTTTTTTTGTCGGCTATGTATTTTAATATATATGGTGGTGGATCTATAAATTTAATTTATTGAGCTATGTTAAAGAATTGAATAAATGAAAAACTAAATTAGATCATTATAAGATAATATATTGGAGAAATTTAGTTAGGCGTGACTTGTAAAGTGACATTGTGTGAAAAACCAACAAATGTTTTTTTTTTGAAAATGGACATATAACTTATATGATAGAAGACTAGTATGGTCAGTTGACAAAAAAAATTATATCACTGAGACTTAGCTGATTAGTGTAATTTAAAAAAAAGAAAAAAAAACAAATTTGATCTCTTTTAACTTCTATAGTAAATTAGTTTACTAATCAATTTACATTAAAAAATTACAATAAATAAACATTTATGTTATAAACTTAATATAAAAATATTGCACTTTCAAAAATATGGTAAACACAATATTTTGAATATCAATCTAACCTTGATCATCAAAATATTTATAAAATTAGATGTCTGCAAAATATTGTGGTCCTAAAGTTAATTAGATATATCGAACAAACTTTTTACAAAAAAAATTTTGAAATTTTTTTAAAACAAACTTGATATTTACAAATAATTACCTCTATTTAATTGAGGACAAATAATTACCTCTATTTAATTGAGGCTTGTAACATATTACTTAGTAGTTTGTATTTCGGTCTCCGTCATGTTATAACTAATGTTCAAATTCGATAGTATATGTATAAGTTGTAGAGGAATTTGTGTTGTAGTAAATACTCAAATAACACATCAAAATTTAAAAAGAGAAACTATTGATTGGTTGAAAAAAATGGCACTCAGAAGTCAAAACTAATGAATATTTGAAACTTCGAACCAAATGATCCGTGGCTCTCCATAAAATCATTGTTTTAATATCATATGTAAATACAGCTAGAAATGAATCCAAGATCATAAAACCAACCCCTTTCTCAAAAAAAGAAGAAGATAAAACCAAGCCAATCAATGCAAATAATCGATCGTTAACACATTAATTTAATTATGATGTGAATTCTAAAACTAAGTCAGACATGATTTTAATCTAAACAGTTAACCTTTTAAATTTATTTAAACAAAAAGAGTGGTAATTTATATTTGCAAATAAATAAATCAACCGTAGTCGAAAAAAATAATAAGAAAAAAGCAGCGAAATGTTGGAAAGTTTCACCTAAATTTCTTCTAAACTCTGGTTATAAATTCTCTACTTCACAGCATCTTCCAACAACCCACACCACACAAAACATTCTTCATTCTCTCTCTCAAAACAACAACCAATGGGAGAAGCGGCGGAGCAAGCACGTGGTTTCCACGTGACCACCACTAGGAAGCAGCTCATCACGGCGGCTCTTCCCCTCCAGGACCACTGGCTCCCTCTCTCAAACCTCGACCTCCTCCTCCCTCCTCTCCACGTCAGCGTTTGCTTCTGCTACAAGAAACCACGTAACATCACTAATTCAGTGGCTCATGAAACCCTCAAGACGGCTTTGGCGGAGACTCTCGTCTCCTACTACGCCTTTTCCGGCGAGATCGTCACCAATCCCACCGGAGAACCGGAGATTCTCTGCAACAACCGCGGGGTAGATTTCCTGGAGGCCGGTGCTGACGTGGACCTCCGAGAGCTCAACCTCTATGATCCTGATGAAAGTATTGCCAAGCTTGTTCCCATCATGAAACATGGAGTCCTAGCGATTCAGGTAACAGTTTTCAGCTTAAGACAACAATACTTCATTAATTACTAACAACGTAACTCTGTTCTTTTGTTAAATTGTCTGAACACAGGTGTCTCAACTGAAATGTGGCAGCATAGTTGTGGGATGCACATTTGATCATCGTGTAGCCGATGCGTATTCCATGAACATGTTTCTTATATCGTGGGCTGAGATCTCTCGATCCGATGTACCAATCTCTTGTGTACCATCGTTTCGAAGATCTCTGCTAAACCCACGACGACCGTTGATCATGGATTCATCTATAGACCAGATGTATATGCCTGCCACGTCCTTGCCCCCTCCGCAAGCAACCACCAACCCAGACAATATCCTCGCGAGCCGTATCTATTACATTAAAGCGGATGCATTAGAAAAGCTCCAAAGCCTAGCCAGCAGCTCAAAGAACGGAAAAAGGACAAAACTCGAATCGTTTAGCGCGTTTCTATGGAAGCTCGTGGCGGAACACGCCGCAAAAGATCCAGTCCCGTGCAAGAACTCTAAACTCGGGATCATCGTGGACGGAAGGAGGAGACTTATGGGGCAAGAAAACAACACTTACTTCGGAAACGTTCTCTCAATCCCATTTGGTGGACAGAAAATCGATGACTTGATCAACAAGCCACTGTCTTGGGTGACAAAAGAAGTCCACAGATTCTTGGAGAGTTCGGCGACTGAAGAACATTTCTTGAATTTGATCGATTGGGTTGAGACTCGCCGTCCAACACCAGCGGTTTCAAGAATCTACACCACCGGATCCGATGACGGACCAGCTTTTGTGGTTTCTTCCGGGAGAACTTTTCCGGTAACACAAGTGGATTTCGGGTGGGGCTCGCCAGTTTTCGGATCTTACCATTTCCCATGGGGAGGCAGCGCCGGGTATGTGATGCCGATGCCGAGCTCGGTGAACGACGGAGATTGGATGGTTTACTTGCACCTTACGAAAGGACAGTTGAAGTTCATTGAGGAAGAAGCTACTCATGTGCTTAAACCCATTGACAATGATTACCTTAAGATTTAAAAACCCTAATGACCTGTTGGTTAATGCGTTATCTCTCATGAGTAATTTGTGTGTTTGGTTTCATATATCATATGTGGTCTTATGTTTGCCGTGCGTCTTTGTATTTGAATTATTGTATATATTGTAACATGTTGCTACCGTATAATGTACTATCTTCAAGATATGAATCAAATCATATTCGTTGTGCTGTTCAATTCCTTTAGTGTTATGTCAACAACATGCATTCAAGGGTTTGAATCTAAGTGGTGACACATCAAACACTAGTACAAATCATTATTCTACATCTCATGGTTAATTTTATTCGATTATGTTTGTATAATTTCTTATAATTCCTCTTATTCGATATCTGAAAATCACCTTCTCACGCTATGATTCTATCATATATCTTATCCGCATTTGGTGTCATTAGAATGCTCCCGTCCAATACCAAAATTTGTCTGTCTTATAATTAACTCTTTGATCATCAGAATTTCTTCACAAAATCGTTAAAAAAAAACAAAAATTAACTAGGACATATAGCATAATAGTTTTGTATTATAGTTTGTGTTATTGTCATTTATGTACCATCACCCGAATTCAAAGTTGTATGATGTATGTTGTTGACAAATATATTGTCATAAATCCATCACATATTTATTATAGATTTGCTTCCATCTTCCATTTGTGACTTGCAAGTTACATTTCATCGGACATCAATTGCAATTACAAATAAAAATGTTTTTTTTTTTTTGGGTATTGTTGGATATTAATGCTGGGATATAATCTCTTGAATTCCAATTATGTAAAATTTAGAGAAAAAAAAACCATATATACATAAATATCAGGATATATGAATTAGTAATTTAATACTTTAAAAAGGTGTTCGTGATGTAGTTAAGTTATTAATATATAGTTTAACTTAAAAAAAAGTTATTAATATATAGTATTGACTGTATAGAATTATACTAGCTAGCTGGAGCTTGGTCCTTGTGTGGTTGTACCATTTAGGGGTTAGTCAAGACTACTCTGACTGTAATTGGTAACACTAATAGCTATTTATAGTTTTAATTACCCACTAATTGGTTGGTCATCTTCCTAGTGGTTGTATTTTACCAAAAAAAACCATTAAACAGATTAACCACAAAACCTAGACCTACCTCTAACTAATAGTCTAATATATATAAAATGTTATTTTCTTACTAACAAACATAAAAATAATGCTTTTTCTATATACTAATACTTTAAAAAATGGTGACACGTTCACTGCGTTAGTCACTTATCACTTTAGTACTATACAGTATACACTAAATACATTTTGTCACGAAACGAACAATATAAAAGACCAACAAAATTATAGTCATTAAACAAAATTATAGTCGTGTGTCGCATATGTCTCGACACATAGACGTGTCACATTTGAATTGTGCGAAAACCATGTAATGATGTAAATCTATGCCTTCTACATCTTGTTATAATTTAACATGTATTATAAAAACAAATACGATTAGAAAATTAAATATTAAAATATATCCAACAAATTCATTAATTTTTTTTATCAAAAAAAAAATATATATATAGATCCAACAAAATATTGCTATACTAATTTTTCGTTTTAAATAAAAATTCAAAATATATACATAATCATATAAAAAGGGTACTTATCAACGTGGAAGAATTTTGTGTCGTAAAGTAAAAAAGTGTGACTGAATTGTTTAATGTCGTTGGGGAAGATTAGAAATTTTTGGTTTTCGAATATTGATTCAAAGTCATGTCATAACAACTAAATGTCCTCCTTTTTTTTGTTGTCAACCATGTAAATGTCGTTTCTAACATTTATTATTGCACGACTTACAGTTATGTTTGAATTCCTTTATTCAAAAATAAATCTAATAAAGTGGTAAAAATAGTTAACTTATATATCTTTTTTTTGGCACCTATACGTATAAACATAAAAATTATATATCTCATGGCTTAATTCTACTAGTAGAATTTTTGTTTTTTTCTGATAAAATCCTACTAGTACAGTATTACAAAATTTTATTTCAAAATTTTAGTTCTTGAGTCAGAGTAAGGAAAATTGTTTGATATATTTACATACATTTTTCTGTCAAGAACTTTTTTACATATAGAAGTCACCATAAGTATGAGGTTCTCGTTTAAATTAGTCTTTTGATACATAAATATATTTTGAATAAATATCAAGATATTTTTTTTCTCTACTATCAAAATATTTTACGCTTACGGAAAATATTATTTTATGATATAATTACCATAATACTTGTATTTTAAATTAGAATTCAATAAAATTTCTTATGTAAAGTTTTTAAATTTAACAATTGAAATATTGTCAATATATTATTTAAAATTTCAAAGATATATGTATTAATTTCAATGTCCTAAATTTTTTTTATGAGGCTCACGTTAACCATCCAAAAATGGGTCTATATGGGCTACAAAGTACATATGGGCCCAACACTGGGATAAGCCCAAGTATTTATTTACTTTTTTTTTCCGTCTAAAAGTTTTATTAAATGATTGTTTTTTTTTGAGAAAAGGTTTTCAAATTTTTTAAGCATAAGAAAGAACAAATACAAGCCTAGCCCAGGCCTTAGTTTTCGTTGGGTCTAACCCACAATTTAAGCCCAAACCTAATGAGCTAATTACAATTTAATTAATTTGAACCACATTTTGTCAATTAGAAAACGACGAAGAAGGAAAACTGAAGCATCACAAATAAATTTTTAATAAAAAAATTAAAGCGCACACACACGTGACACGTACATATTCACTGTCATTGCGCATCTTTCGTTCTTCCTCAAAGATGTAAAATAAATCAAAATTAGTAAACAATTGTTCAGCAAAAGTTAATGGTCGTGAATGATCATTTCTTGTCCGTGAACCAAACCTCAAAAATGTATCTAGCCCTAAATCCAATCACAATGGCACATTCTCTCACACCCTCGTCGTCGTCTTGTCCGTGAAGCAAACCTGGAAACAGAACCCTAGCCCTAAAACTCATTTTCTACCAAGATGATGCAGAAGCTCATACGGCTCTTGATAGCCTCTCTCGCTATTATCTTCATTTTAGCTCAAGCAAAAACTGAGAACCAAGAAGGTAATGTCATTAGAAATTTTTTGATTATGCGATTAAACAAGTAATCCAATCGAGAAATTAATTAGAAAAGTTTGGCAGTCTCTGCGTTGAATGTGATGTTCACAAGCTTAAATTCGCCGTCAAAACTCAAAGGCTGGAAACCTAGCGGAGGTGATCCCTGTGACGGTTCTTGGGAAGGCGTCAAATGCAAAGGCTCTTCGGTCACCGAATTGTATATATAACTATTCCCCCTAGTTTCACGAAGAACCCTAATTTCAGAAACTTACTTGCATCACAAGTTATCTTCTGTTTTTTTTCCCTCGTTTTTGGTACACAGACAGTTATCAGGATTTGAGCTAAGTGGATCGCTGGGTTATCTACTAAGCAACCTCAAATCTCTCACAACTTTGTGAGAATCCTCATTTAATAATCTCTTTTAGATTAGTTAAAACTAACTTCAGAAAATAACAGTTTTGGTTTCAATTCTGGTGATAGTACAGTGATCTCAGCAAAAACAATCTCAAAGGGAATATACCTTACCAACTCCCACCCAACATTGCCAATCTGTAAGTTCATACAGTTTTGGTTTTTTTTTTCTCGATTATTTGTCACCCAAGAAACGAATCTTAACGTGGACATTAATACAGAGACTTTTCTGAGAACGAACTCGATGGAAACGTACCCTACTCGTTATCTCAAATGAATCGTCTTGAAAGCATGTGAGTGAAACCAAAGAAAATGAGTAAATCTGTCTCTTGTTAATTAGGGTTTATGAGACTTATTAATTTATATGTGAAATGCAGTAACCTTGGACACAACAAGCTCGATGGAGAACTTTCAGATATGTTTCAGAAACTGTCCAAACTCGAAACTCTGTAGGTACAATTCCTTTAGTTATATTTTTTAAACCAAAGGTTTACACAAACTGTTAAATTTGAGACCTTACACACCCAGATTTGTGTGTACAGGGACTTATCGTTTAATAAACTCTCTGGGAAATTACCTCAGAGTTTCGCTAATCTCACAAGCCTAAAAAAACTGTAAGAATAAGAAATAAATCTTTATTTTAGGGTTTTTTTCTTTCTCAAATGTTAAATTTGGATTATTTGTTTTCGTGTTACCGTACAAGACATTTGCAGGAGAATCGATTCACAGGCGACATAAACGTTCTCAGGAACCTTGCCATTGATGACTTGTAAGCATAAAAAAAACTCTAATTGGTATTCGTCGGAAATTCAAAAACTAAAAAAACATTGGTTTTCTTCTTACGCGTGATTACAGGAACGTCGAAGACAACCAGTTCGAAGGATGGATACCAAATGAACTTAAGGAAATAGACAGTCTACTGTAAGTGAAACGGGTTGCCCGCTACACAAGAAACAGTTTCAACATGGAAACAGAACAGAGTATATGTAATAATTTCTCTGTTTTGCAATTGATTCTGTTAAAGGACCGGAGGCAATGACTGGTCAACAGAATCAGCTCCGCCGCCACCACCGGGTGTTAAATACGGTCGAAAATCTGCGGGTTCTAAAGATGGAGGAGGTATGTCTGCCGTGAACGGAGTAATGATAGCCGGAGCAAGCTTAGGAGTTCTTGTGTTAATCGCTGTTTTGATCGCTCTCGTCTCCAAGAAAAAATCATCTCTCTCTCCTCATTTCATCGACGAAGACAACAGCCAACACACACCAAAGTTCAAATCTCTCGCATCTCATGGATCTTCGCAAGAGCTTCGCGTCGATTTCGGCAACGATTACAAAGGTATGTGAGGAGGCATTTCGACCTAACTTGTTTCGCAAGTAACTGATCAAGAGGAGCTTATATTGCAGGTGGGAAATCCGGAGATTCAGATGATGAAAATATGCAAGGGATTGGATCAAAGGGACTAAAGCATTCGGTTTCATCGCGTGTGATGTCTTTCAACGATACCGAATTCGCAAACAGGCTCAACGCAAAACGAACCACTTCGACCCGTTCTGCTACCGAATTCGAGCTCTCTGATCTGCAAACCGCAACAGCCAATTTCGCGCCTGGAAATCTACTCGGCGAAGGCTCAATCGGACGTGTTTACAGAGCCAAATATCCTGATGGACGTGTAAGCCTCTTTTCTACTATGCTTCACAAGTAACAAGACGATCACAATTAATCCGCAAAAATCTGATCAACTTTTGTTTTTGATTCAGACTTTGGCGGTTAAGAAGATTGATTCGACATTGTTCGACTCGGGGAAATCAGAAGGAATAACGCCGATTGTGATGAGTGTCTCGAAGATTAGGCATCAGAACATAGCAGAGCTCGTAGGTTATTGCTCAGAGCAAGGTCACAACATGTTAGTCTACGAATACTTCAGGAACGGCTCACTCCATGAGTTCCTTCATTTGTCAGATTGTTTCAGCAAACCTTTGACTTGGAACACAAGAGTCAGGATCGCCTTAGGAACCGCCCGAGCTGTCGAGTACGTTCTTGGATGAAAAAAAAAACGCAAACGCTATTTAATTTCATTTTTGTATGACCATATTTGTTTGTTTTGTTTTGTTGTAGATATCTACACGAGGCATGTTCACCGTCTCTGATGCATAAGAACATAAAGTCTTCTAACATTTTGCTAGACGCAGATCTCAACCCTCGTCTCTCAGATTACGGACTCTCGAAATTCTATCTAGTGAGCCATTAATATCTCTTTCATTTTTGTAGAAATTTGGATTTGAGTTAATGAATAGTGTATAATTATATGGTGTGACAGAGAACGAGTCAAAACCTAGGAGAAGGATATAATGCACCAGAAGCCAAGAACCCTTCTGCTTATACACCAAAGAGTGACGTCTACAGCTTCGGCGTCGTCATGTTAGAGCTTCTTACCGGTCGACTTCCATTTGACGGGTCAGTTCCATTTTACAAGATCATTTATCTTAAATCCGATCTCAATTTTAGATTTATGATGAGTTTAATTTTTTATTTAATAATTCGGCTGAGCTATCGATTCTGTTTAAGGTAGAGTACATCTATCTTTTTGTCATAAAAATATTGGTTTCTTTTTTTTTTTTTTGGTTGGACTTGTGATATAAACAGAGAGAAGCCAAGGCCGGAGAGATCGTTGGTGCGGTGGGCGACACCGCAGCTTCACGACATAGAGGCATTGTCGAATATAGCAGATCCAGCTTTGCACGGACTCTACCCACCAAAGTCACTGTCAAGATTCGCCGACATTATCGCATTATGTGTTCAGGTGGAGCCGGAATTCCGACCACCCATGTCGGAAGTTGTGGAAGCACTTGTACGGATGGTTCAACGGTCAAGCATGAAACTTAAAGACGATCTTTCGTCGTCTTATCGAGCCCACGACGATTATGATTACTAGAGTTGATTAACTAGCCAAAGACAGAGATGATTATTGATTTTCTCAAAATGAAAACAGGAGGAGAAAACGAAATAATTGATTACTTGTTAAAATATTTTTGCGTTTATTTTGTCAGTGTAATACTTTACTGAATAAACATGCATCTAAAATAAGTTACTTTTGCAATGTTACACTTTAATCTATAAAAAAAAAGAGATAAAATTGTTCATCCTAATTTGTTAAATAAGTAGTTTTCTTTGTGAAATACGTACTTTCTCAATTATATTCTTTTCTACATTTCAGTGGACGAAACTCTTGTTAGACATAACCAATTGGCGGTTTATCCATGGACGATTTAAAATCTTAACAAAAGAGAATTCGAAAATCAGTTAGTCAACGTCTTTCATCTGTGGCTTTGGTTCTGCATCGGCCAAAGAGAATTCGAAAATTGAAACCAGTGCTTTTTGTGAGGATAGAGTTCCAATCGATTTTTGTTTAAAGTTTTTTAATTGCCAAATCATTTTTAAAAATGGGTGTTAGAATCGCTATGTATGTTATTTACTTAGGCAAAAAGTTTGGGAGCATAAATTTGAACCCAGTGGCTGTAAAAGAACGATTACACTAATACAACTTACAAGGCGTGATAGTAACAATTTGAAAATAAAATTTTGATCTCAGATGACATTTAGTATAGGGGATTTCTATATGATAACTGGTAGGCCTAATAAGATTATGTAAAAACTTATTTAGGAAAAGCTAGAGATGTTGATGAGTTAGGAACGTAGCTTTCCGGTACTCAGCAAGTGCCCATAATGGGAAAGTGTTTCTGTAGGTAGCATAGTGTATCAAGCAATTCCTCATGAACACTCCAACTATTTCCTGCAAATGCGATTAACTTAACATTATTTCCAAATCAACCTGTACTAAAAGATAATGCAAGAAATGAAACAGAGATCATTTGTATCCCAAGACTCATATTTCTATCAAAGAGGATGTCTAACCTGTTGAGGGAAATCTCCATTTTCCATTTGCGAGTTGATGATGAGTTTTGCAGCACGGTGAAGAGGTATTGGATCTCTCTCGGCCTGGTTTTTTACATATATATATAACAGCAGAATAAATCCAGGAACTTGCGTTGTACTTATGGAAACAAAAAATGTACATGGAAAATGCAATGTTTGAACCTGTCCAGCGTGAATCAGACCCATTATTGCCCAAGCCGTTTGCACCAGGTTGGATCTTTTCCCTTCTGATGCTATGTATCTCTACATACACACCATGTTGAAATGATGTTCGATAATTTAGGTGAAATTCATGTACTTGATAACTACTTTATCCGCACAAATACCTGTTCAGGGCATGACAGATAGCTTTCGCCCCAACCTCCATCATCTTTCTGTGTCGTGAGCAAAAATTCAACACCTTTACGCATAGCCACACTATTTTTATATGTTTTACCACCGGCCGCTAGGCCACCTAAAGCAAACCATGTGGCGTAAATGAAACAAACACCCCAATTCCCATACCTATCATGACTCGAGAAAAACATTATTTAGTTAGAGTTCTTCTCAACCAACTTCCTTTCCCATGTATGAATTGCGTTAAAAGTAACATACCATGAACCATCTGGCATTTGTTCGTTTTCTATGAATTGCACCGCTTTCTTGATGGACCTGCTGATCTTTTCTGTCTTGTGATCTGGATAGAGTTGCTTGAACAGAACCAGAGCTTCTATAACAGATGAGGTACATTCCACATATTCACGTTCGGCCACAAGATTAGCCAGAAATTCTGTGGGATTAAGCAACTGAAACACCAGTTACAAAGGTTATACATCAGGGATTCTCTTCCTAAGAAGTTTCAAATTCACGAAAAAATGTAAAGATCCTTATGTGTTTCAGCTCTTACTTCAATCCATTCATATGCACGGACAGGCTCCCATGCAGTCACACCTCCATTCTCACTCTACATTAAATGAAGTCATAGTTGCAAATGTTACTAATAGCCAATAATACTTTAGGACATTAGTCTTATAGATTCAACCTTACCTGAAAAGACAGCAAGAGATTAACAGAATCATATAGATGTTCGGGTTCTATTTTCTGGCCAACAACCTCAGCAGGCTTCATGGAGAGCAGCAGGCAACACTACAAAACCAAAGAAGTACTTTGAGGCAAAAATCTTGTGGAAACTTCAGTTAAGTTGTTCTGCATCAGTGACTGGTTTGATTACCTTTAAAGCTTCAGCCGTACAATCTGAAACTTGCCATCCATGATCTCGATCAGATAGAGTCCATGCTCCTTTAGATATATGGCGGTACATGCTCTTAAAGTCACCAGAAGGGTTTTCTCTAACCTGCAAAAGTTCTTTAATTTAGGAAAACACATTCAACTCTTCTTTAGAGCAATTCAGGATACACTATTATAATATAAAGAATATCAAACCTGAGATTTCTTAATGAAATCATGTCCCTTCTTGAGTACATCGCCGGTTTCACGAGAGAGATCACTAGAAAGTATAGCTTGAACCGCAAACCCTGTATCCCATAGTTGACTTCCAAAGCTCTGCATAAATCTAGAACGCTTACGAAGTTTCCATTGCTAGAGTATACCTAAATAGCTGATTTTAAATCCCTTCGTACCTGCATTTTCATTCCATCTTCAGCAACCCACATGTAATCCGGAATTCTAGCAAGATGCTTCTTGAAGTGGTCCCCATTCGGGTTTTCAATCCAACAGGCAAGCATGCACAATACCTACAGAAAAGAAGTTCAACTTGGAATTCAAACATGCGTCCTTAAGAGAGTATATGCCTAATTTTGTAAAGGGTCATTCAATGTTTTACCTTCTCAACACATCCAATGGTGATATAATGGCTATTCTCGTCTTCGTAATGTATGTGTTTCATTGCCAGTCGAAGAGCTTTTTCCCTCACAAGCTTGTTTAACGGCCAACGGGTAAGGAATGGCTCCACAAAGACGTGAAGAGCGTCCCATATCAAATCTTGAACCAAAGGATGGGGAAAATACATGTCTTCCTGCGAGAAGAATGGCTGAATGTTTATGCTATGGTGACATATACATTTAAAAAGTAAAAATGCTCAATCATACCTTTGCGTATAGACGCCGCGTTTTGTTCCAGTTGATTGCTTCGTAAGATTGCAAATGGAGTTCCTCACGCAGTTGCAGAATAAGAGGTGTTATTGGAGCAACAAACCTCTTCCCATATAGATACGACATGGGCATGTAAACCATCCGGCAATAGCACAAAGTTTTTGCTGTAACTCATTTTGCATCAACATCAAGAACAAAAAACCAACAAACGAAATAACATTTTTAAGCTGGGCCAGTTGTAAAATCTCAAAAGAAAAGGAAACAAAAAAACAAACCTAAGTGTATTGGAAAAAAAGAAGGTAGCAACCAGATCTCGGGAGGCATCGGATTGGTCCCGGACCAATCATAGATTCCGAGTATCTACATACCAAAAACAAATCAAAAGCTGAATGTAGCACGTAACTTTGCAACATATCTCAGCATGTGGTCTGAAAGAATTACCGATAGCCATATTTTTCCCCATGATGGGATATAAGTCACACCACCACGGTCAAGAATCCATTGCCTTGCCCGTTTACAGGCGTTTTCTCGTCCTCCGTTGGGACCTTCTCCGAGCATACGCAAGCATATGTAATTCAGCGCGGTGCAGAACATAATGCTCTTGCTCTCGATGTGTAATCCCCATCCACCATCTTCGTTCTGACAAGGGGCACAACATAAACTCATGTGATGATCACTAGTTCAATGCTCTGCTTTGGAATCCGAGCCAACAAAAATTGATCGTTGAAAGTACCTGATGACAATAGACATGTCGAAGCATCTCTTTACGATGTTCTGCATCGAATACCTCCTCGAGGTGTCCTGTGATATACAAACAAAATACCTGCAAGAAATTTTCTCCGTTTCATTGATTCCTCTTCGCTATCACAGCTTCTTTTAACTAGTAGCGCAATAGAAACCCTAAATCCCTAATTCTACCCCTAACAGTATTCGCCGATAGACATAACGAATGAAATTGATAGTATCGAAAGGAAAGCAGAGAAGAAACATACCAACGGAGGAAGGAAGAAGAGAGGTCCGGTGATTTCTCCCGGCCAGTGGCCATCGGAGGCCTGCAAAGCCGAGAAGAAAGAGACTCCTCTCCGTAACGCATTCGTCGCATTTTCATAAGTTATGCCTTCGTCGTCGTCAATCTTCACCGGCGGGATCACTTGCTCGAATTTCGCCTCTTTCAAAAACTATGCGTACAATCAAATCAAATCACCACAACTCAGGCGAATACAAAAACATTCTTCGCGTTGAAAAATAATTTTAAAAAAAACATATTTTTCCCACGCTTCCCTTTTTTTTTTTTTTGTTGGTTCTAAATTCTAATCAAGTGTTTATATGAAAGGGCCCGTACTTCACACGTCGATGGTATGAGCAATTAGCCCAATAACTTTTAGGGCCTAAAGTTAAAAAGTTTCATTGCGATTTTGTCATTCGTTGGTTTTTTTTTTTTTTTTTGAATAATCTGATTATCTCTCTTCTAATGACTTACCTAAAATAGAAAGATTTTTTTCCTACTGTAACAAAAAGAACAACGCGATTTGGTTGAGTATTGTATGAACTTTTTTGTTTTTATATATTCATTATCAGAAAAATAGGATTCCACTAAATTATTTTTAATTTTATAGCTTTTCTTTCATAGGGCATCATTCATCCTTTGCTTAATGTTTCCAAAACGGCACTGTTAATATTCAGTTTTCTTTGGCGATAAATCTGATGACTTTTATGACAATTATATACTTGAGGCAAAATCCACATTCTTTATGTGGTTTTAATTACTGTATATGAATTTTTAACTTACAGTAAAACTTCTATAAATTAATAATGTCGGAACCGTGAAATTTTATTAATTTAGAGAGGTATTAATTTATCGATAAATTAATATTTATTAATTTATAGAGATATTTTTTATTTAGTTCATATTTTTTGAAAATTATTTTTTTAAACGATGATATATCAATAATTTATGTGAATCTGTTTGTAAAATAACATATATGAACTTGAAGTTAATGATTAATAATCTCAGATATCGCAATAAGATGTATGTTAACGGCCAGTTAGATTATCCCAATAAAAATATTTACATGTTAGAAATTCAACGTTTAAGAAAATTGATACTAGTAAAAGTGATGATGAAGTTAATACAAAACTATAGTATATTTAGAAGTATTTAAACATTGAACAAACAATTGTCAAGTCTAGATTTTTTGTAATTTTTGAATGTAGATAGAGAAAAATAGAAGTTTTTGATATAATAAATAAATTTATAGATGATATTTAAAAAATAGCAGACAATACTAAAATCATATTTTAGA